>CABFOV010000823.1:27531-77473 GCA_902141375.1 Timema poppense | reverse complement strand
ATATATATATATATATATATATATATATATATAAAATTGTTTTAGTAACATAATAAATAGTTGAAATCAATGTATATGCTTTTATTTTAATAAATTTAGGTGATTTCAAATATGTTTAAGTTACTGATAAGTATTAAATTTGTATTGGTTCAAGATAAAACACAAATATTATATCATGGTGAGGCCATTTAGATTTTACTATTGCAAACTAAATAATCTGATATTTAAACATGTTCAGGTGATCATAGAATTAAGGATTCTGTATTGTACAAGGAAAAAAGATGGTGCAAAGTGAGGAATAACATACAAAATTGATTTTTGTTGTTGTCAAGATGACATTTTACCTCCTAAAAGAAAAGTTCCAAATCAGGTAAGTTTAAGACATAAAGTAATTATTTATATTCAGTAATAGCATAAACTAGTTCCAACTATTTTAAGGCTTGAAAGTAAACGAGAATATGAGAGCAGGAATGAGCAATCTATCTATGGAAGGGACCAGATACAAGTTTTGTGGTTTATGGTTTGCTGGGTACTAGCGACAATCTTAGAAGATGGATGAGAAGGCTGAAGATAAAGGAAATGTTGAATGGAGAAATAATTGCAAACTATCTCCCTCTTCCTACTAGAGCCTGGCCAGGATGCAAACTAAAGCTCACCAATTTAAAGTATATCACTCTATCACGACTCTAGTCTGTTGGTAAAGATGATTCTATTGATTTATGAGATATGTTTAAACGAACTGTATAAACATTTCAAGAAAATACAAAGTTTCATTTTTTACCCATGCAGAACTAAATTGGCTCACAGTACCATGCTAGGCATTTGTTGAGATACTAGTAGAGTAGAGCCTCATTATAACAGACTAATAGGGGCTGAAGGTTGTCCGTTTAATTAATGAAAGTCCGGTTTATAGCAAATAATTCTTATAGGGCTGTAATGCAGCAGGGTATACATCAATGAAAGTACAGTAGTTAGCTATAAAAAGTGTTATTATATAATAAATAAAAAACAGCCTTCAACATATGTTGAATTGAAAGAGATGTGTATGTATACACTGCATTGATCTTTAGAACAAGAAGGTCCTGGCTCATGTTGATTGCTTACATTCATTGGTCTGAAAAAATAATTTATTTTATTCTTGGTTTGTTTGCTGCTTATTTCTTCAGTTAATAACTGACGGAGGTGCTGTTAGTGCTCAAAATATACAAACACATTTTAATTTGCCGATTATTCAACATATTGAATTACAAAATTTAAATGTTCTTTCACTTCGCTCACCTTAATTGTAGGCTGAGTAGTGTCTCCTACTTCTTCTTCCTTGTACGCTGAAGATTCTGCTTCTTCAGTCAAAATCTGTAAGCCAGCGTCGTCTTCGTCTGCTTCAAGCCAGGCCTCCACATCATCCAACGAAAGTGATTCCTCGCCTTGTCTCTGCAGGGTGTCACGATACTCTTCTATCTCACAATTTTCTAATTGTGGAGTTGTTTCTTCATTATCCAAAAGCTTTTTCTATACCCTTCCCAAAGTCATTTGTTTGATTTCTAACACGGCATCAGCAAAGTTGTAAATCGTGGATCGAATGTTGTGTGACTTTTAAATTTTGAAGAATCTGTTGTCCCTTACTGTCATCAGCGGATGGCTCTTCAACATCTAGGATCACTAAGAAATTTCCTTTTATACAGCCGCTTTGTGGTGTAGATCACACCTTGGTCCATGGGCTGGAACATGGTCGTTGTGTTTGGGTGGCAGGAACATACACTTGATCTACTTATCTTTACTGCAGAGTTTCTTCTCATCAGGGTGTGTGGGTAATTTTTCTAAAAGAACAGGACTTTTACTTCATCTTCTGGGATTTTTAAATGTTCAATCTGGTGTTTTTTAATCGCTGGTACAGCCTTTGTATGACACCAATCATTTGTTATTTCCGTTATAAACCATGCATTGCGAGAACTATAATAGTGAACTGGAAGATTGCTCATCCCATTTTTTAGAACCCTAGGAGTTTTGCTTTTACCACCGATAACTGTTTTTAGCAACTGGCTACCATCTATATTCGCACACAGCAAAGATGACACTCCCTTCTTGATTATTTTTCTGCCAACGTAGTTTTTTCATCTTTTGAAGCTTGTGTATTGTCAGGTTGATTTCTCCAAAACAAACCAATCTCATCAAAATTATAAATTTGGCTCAACTGATGACCCTCATTTTTAATCACATCATTTAGTTTTTTTCTAAATGGCTCAACAGCTTCAAAATTTACCCACAAATTTTCTTGTTTGAAATGTTGTGGTGTCGATGAAATCTAAACACCCAACCAAAGCTAGCTTTAAATTGTTCAAGTCCCATCTGTTTATAGACAGCTTTTCAGCAGCTGCTTAAATCTCTATTCCTCAAACAGCTAGCCCAGATGAACAAAGCTGAGAAAACCACGTGTAGACGGCATCATCCAGCGTAACAAGAGTAGGCATTTGTATACGTATAACTCACTCTTTTCTTTTCCTACATTAAACTTAAGAACAAAGTTAGGAATGTCACTTTTCACCTTTTTAATATCAGACATGGTTTGTTTGGCTATTCCATACTCGGCACAAATGCTAGACAATGAAACTCCTTTCTCAAGTTTTTCTATCAATGACAGTTTATCGTGAAGACTAAGAGTTTTACGTTTACGCTTCTGTCATACACTAAACTTCAGTGACTCATCTAGCTGGCATGTGGTATGAGTCATGCAGCACATTGATGTTTAAACAAAACAACACAACAGTCGATGTTTAATCACTTGTTTGGAAATGTAAAACTCGTCAGATAAAAATAAGCATCCTTTATTATTATGTGTTACAATTTTTTTATCTGTCCATTATAAACGATGTATGTTATAATAGGGTCCGTTATAAGAGGTTCTACTGTACTTCCAAAGGATAGCGCTAGGACTATCAATGCTCACACATTTTGCCAGATTAACAGATGAAAATTATGTTTTTCTAGTGTCAAAAATAAAATTCTTCTAAGGAAGAGAGTTCAGTTTTATGTGTAAACGTTAAGCTAATCAAGGAGAAGATGTATTCTTTTGTAATATATTAGGTTTTAATACGTGTAATGGGAATGTTCACGGTTAAAGTCCAGTTTTTTAGACACTACTTCACTAGCTGATGGGATACAGTGATGGTATATAGCTTCTCATGTTCCCAGAAGAATAAGGAGTAAAAAAGAAAATACCCTCTTGATCTAATGAGTACTTTTAGAATTTACTGGCAGCAAACAGACAAGCAAATATACCGACAGGCCTTAGAATTTTATTATATGTGTAAATGAGATATGTGTGATGCATGCTATCTTTAGAAGTGAGATAGAAAGAGAAAATAAATTATCATTTATAATAAGAACCATCTAGGCTAACCACACAGGTGAATTTATAAAAAAAAATTGTTTGGCCTTCCCTGGCAAACATTATTTTTTCAATAGGGACATACGCAATGTAAAGCCAATAGAGGTAAATAAGGAAGATGAATTTCTTAGGTCTTAGATGTCTTAATTTTTCCTTTGGGTGATTTCCAAGTAAATGGATGCAGACAGTTGAGAAGGGGACTGCAATAATCCTGACAGTTCTTGGCCCTATTTATAGTCTAGTCATCTCCCAGTATATGAATAATAAAGTTTGGGTCAAATGAAGGATGTGTTCACCTCTGAATCTTGATAACAAATACGGATGCCCTTCAATGATGAACAACTCTAGAATGAGGATGAATTTATGATTACAGAAGATAACAAAGAACATTTTGAAAATTACAATAAAAAATCTCACCAACTCTAAGACCACTTTCCTTTATATACAAATAAAAGTAAACCTAGAATGAGAAAGTCGACATAAAGGGAAAAGATTGTAAAAAGAAATATTTATTTATTCAATACTGCTGATGTTCCATTCAAAATGACATACTTCATCAATACTTTCTTGTATTAGCCTACTCACCTATTCTTTGAAGTTTTTCTAAATGAAGAACTAATTACACTGATGGTTTTTTTTAATGTATGCCTTGCAGAAATAGAATCCATCATTCAGTTTTCCATCCAGGAGATGCATGTCTTTCTTTATTAGAATGTTGTATCTTGGTGGGTACATAACACTTCAACATTTTCCACATGTACTGGGAGAGAGTTTATGACATACAAACTATCTATTTTCAGTATTTAACATTATGTCAAATGAGTGAATGAGTAGTTATCTTAGTTTTTGAGTATGTTTTCATGTTTCTATTTCATAATTTTTATTACCTGGCTCTTGCCTAATGATTGGTGATGTGGTTATCTAACTTTTGTACTACCTTTTCATGCTTTTATGATTTAGTCAGTTATTGCCAGAATTATTAACTCTAACTACAATTTACTAAATAAAGTAAATATCTATAAAGTGTAAAAAGTGCTCATTTTAAATAATTATTATGACATAATTTTGATGTTGCTATTTTTTATCTTATGTGTACAGCACAAGATGGAATTGAGCTAAAAGTTTAAAAAAAAAACTTTTGGGCTGAGAATTTGAAACATTTAATAATTTTTTTCATGTAGGTTTTGCAACCACTTAAAACTTTATTTTAAAATAGGAAAAGTTAAGTAAAAAAAGTGACTTAGTGTGAAGAAGATTTTTGCTCTTCAGAATTTATTTTTGATCTAACAAATTGTTTTGTTAAAGTGAAGTTTATTGAGTAAAGATGTATAAGTTTCCATTTAGGTGTTCTATCAAAAATATTTATATAAAAAAATCTACATAATGACACCAGTTTTACATCAGACCATAATCAAGGTAAAAAGCATTTTATTTAATAAGTTCAAGATTCATCTTTACACTCATTTGTATGAAAAGTATATACAAAAATAGCTTAAGATAGTTACTAAATGCATAATTTAAATATAAATTGGTTGAGTAGCATAAAAAGCTTAAATGGATGCCTGTATTATTATATTTACAAATCTCATATTTGACATGACAAAAATATACCAGAACAACTGAAAACATTTTATATCATTGTAGAAACCAAACCAGATATGGAAAAAAAATTGTATATTTGATTACTAATTTTGCAAAATTATTTGTAAAGGAAATAAATTATTTAAGATGTGGCTAAATGCTGTAGATGAATGCGTAGAAAAGAAACACACAAGAATAAAAGAGCATGTATGACTCCGTGTATGGATGTTGTTGAAGCGAAGGGAGTATACAAGGATAGGGAAGTGTGGAGAAAGTTAGTAAAGATGAATTAAATATAGTTATGTATGTATGTATGTATGTATGTATGTATGTATGTATGTATGTATGTATGTATGTATGTATGTATGTATGTACGTACATAAATAATATTACTTTATACTAGTTGGATGTGGAGCAAAAATTGACAAATTAAATCAAAACCTTAGTGCATGACTAGAATAACATTATTAGACTATTCAAATAAATATTTACTAAATAAAAACTTGTATTTCATATTTAATTAGTAGAATGCATTTTTTTAAATTATAAAATTCAGAATCAGAATAGAAATAGGATAGTAATTTTTGTGATATTTTATAGGTGTGTGCAAGAATGATTTTTTTTAAATTAGTTTGGGAAGTAATCTAATTTTTAAAAAATATTAAGTATTTAAATTATTCAAAATACCCATTTTTAAAAATGTTTTAAGCCCTTGATTTTTCAATTCACTTTTGTGATGTCTTTGTAAGTTTTCTTCTATTAACATTTTGTTTACAAATTTAAAAAATTTAAATATTTAAACAAATTATATTATTTTGGTAATTTTACATTTTGATAGCACTAATAATTAAATATATTAAGGTTAAAACTTTGCTGTTGTTCAAAGAAAATTCAATGTGTTTGCTAAATTTGTAAATAAAAGAGTAAAAAAAATATAAACATCTTTAGATTTTTCTTAAAAAAATATTCTAAGATTACAGCAGATGTTCTGATTTTTGGGTCCGAAACAAGGAATTTGTTTTATATAAAAAGCCAGCTAACCTTGGTTGAAAATGAATATATATATATATATATAAAATTTAGCAGACGTGTTTATGTGCAAGTGCTCACATTTATCCACTCTATTTTTAACCTTCAATTCATTAAGTTTAAACTGTAAATCACACTTAAAGGGAATTATTATTATTATTATTATTGGTTGAAGAAAGCTGTAAAACCTATTGATAAAATGAATGTTTCAAAAGAAAGTATACCAATATTATATCCGTCTGTCAACACAACAAAACCTTTAGTATTGAGGTAAAGGTTAATGTTTTATAGCACGATCTCTAAAAATTCTTATCATCTAAAGGACGGGTCTAATGTACTTAATCATATACACATAGAAATACTCACATGATCAGCCCTTTACACACATCTAAAAATGGTAATAGGGTAAGGTAAATGATTTCAAAGAGGTTTATTGGAACAAAATTCTAAATGACTCATTGGTAAACCTATGTCTACTGAGACTTTTAATACTTTTTAGAACTCTTACTTGGCTGTGTTAAGAAGAATGGGTTTACTACTAAATTAATCGTGGCACCCATAATCTGTAACTTTAGAAACTAAATCTTTCATTCTATTAGCTATAAGTCAAAGAAAGTAACTGAAAGTAAATTAACCAACACCCTGAGAGGTCTGTGTGCTCATCTTCAAGTGTGATGCTTAATAGATGAAGTGGGTGCAAGTTTACTATTAATCTAGCCTGTAAGGTAGCAAGCTTACATGGCATAATTCCACTATGATATAGCTTAGAAGATAGGCTCAGTAATATATTTCAAGGTAATAGACTACCTTACAGTGTAAACCGTGTGTACAAGTATAACCTTTATGTGGGGATTTTTAGAGAAATAAATATGCAACAAGTTATTCTACTGTAATATTTGCAAAAATTAAAATAGAATAATTACTATTTTCCTTGGGTGGTTTTTGTGTTATTTTTATTTATAGACTAAATATAAAAGTAAATAATGTTCAGTGTGTGGAAATTTGTTTAAATTTTACTCATAGGAAAAAGCCTTTTAAAGTAACACCACAACCAAACTTATTTATTTAATAAATGTCAAGGCAAGGGGAAATTTACCTTATGTGATATTATTTACATTCCTTTATATGATAGCATATAATTTTGAACAATACACATAAATGTATTCAATTCATTTACCAACACTGAACATAATTTTATCAAATTAGGTAAAAGATCATGTGACTATAAATAAAATATTTAAAAAATGTTTAAAGACATTTAATCAAACAAAGAAAAAGTCCACAAAATTCAAACTGTTTTACAAACAAAATTTGCAGGAAATAACAAGCACAAGAAAAGGACTAATAGGCACTAGTTTATGGAATGATATGGTTATCTTAGTAAAGAAATAAATATTCAATTTATTTACTTAAAATATTTAGATCCCAATATTGAAAAAAAAAGAATAATAATGGTTTGACTATTTTTTTCTAATACTCTCTTATTATAGGTGAAATTACAAATTAAATATTATTAGAAAATACATTTTATAATCTAAGAAAAATTACTTTTATTAACATTACATTTATAAAGAAATTAAGATTTTTTTATCAAAAGTCAATAGGCCTAGTAATCATTATATAAAACAAACAATTTAGGGAATGGTTGTGTATCAAAAAAACATATTTTACATATCAATAAATAAAGTATTATATACTTATATTTTTAGATGGTTAAATAAAATAAATCAAAATTTTAAAATATTTTTAGATAAGTATTATATACTTGTATAGGATTATATACTTATATGTTTAGATAGGTAGTATAAATAAAATAAATCAAAAATTTCAAAAAAATCAACAATCTGTAAAATATTAAACCAAAGAAAAATATATTTAAACATCAGACCAGAATAAAGATTAATTGGCCAATGATTACTAACAATCAACAGTACCAAAAACTGATGTCTTACATAGTAAATAAATGCACCAACAAAATTAGCATTTTTATTCAGCTTTCTCTCGGTGTTAACCTTTCTTTAGATGCTTAGTTAACAGTTTGTAGATAGGTGTGAAATTATTTTTAAGTCTTAATTTAGACAGTTAGTGTGCCTAATATTTGGAAAAATCTAATATGCAGCTCTAAAAATGCTAATAACAAACATATGTAAAAGTATATATTTCAAATTAAGACTTATAGATGTTTAAAAATTACACCTAAACATGGGTGTTGTTGGCATTGATAATACTACTAAAAATTCTACAAGATGAAATCATTTTGCAAGTTTATTCATATAAGTGTGGTACACTCCATGCAAATAAACAGGTTATACTTGCAGGTTTTTTTCAGGAGTCGAACATTAAATTTTGTGAGTGTGAATGTGTCTTGGTAGGGGGGTCCCCCACTCAACATAATTCCTGGTCACATTTTTCCAAATGAAAGCACTGTGTTGTGATTTTTACTCTTGCTGAAAATCCTGCAATACTTTTGGCACACTTATTCCACAATGTAAAGCATCACTTTTAAAGGATGATAGATTTTTACTACTTTAACTGTTTAAATTAACAAATACATCAATTTAAACACATGAGATTTAAGCCCTCTTTAACAATTTTAAGTAGGTAAAATGAATAAAACAAAAGTTGAAAATAGCCTATATAACAAAATTAAAATACATATATTAACAAAAGTTCAAATGTTTTTAAAATGGGGTAATGTTCTATTTGATGCCTTATTAACCTTTCAAGTATGTCTTATCAGTTACTGAAACCCTTCCTGAGAGTGACAATTTCTGTAGTGAAATAGTTTAAGCCTGCAAATGCATTTCAAATTACTGGTGACTGATAACGTCAAACACCCTGCAGTGTACTTCACAAGTGGACGACCTAAGACATTGTACATGCTAGAGAGGTTAAATCTCTTAAAAATAATAGGAAAAAGATTATATGGTCAAGTTTTTGAAAAAAGCATGTCAGTTAATCTAACAGGATAACAAATTATAATGAGTAGGTTTAAAATGAGAATATAATGAATGTGAGAAAAGACTAGTGTTTTTGTAGTTTTTAAACAAAACATTTTTTAGCCAAAATAAATCCAATATTGATTTAATACAAAGTTTAATTGTTGAAAATCTGTTAAGATCAATGGATGACAAAACTTTTAAAACAAAGAGAAAAGGTTGTTATTAAATTCCAGGGAAGCCTCACAGTTATTTAACCAATGTTGATATAACCATGTGAAGAAAATTATTAACTCTAGGTTTTTTCTGGAGAAATATTTGATAAATTTTGACCAAATGAATGTTATGACATATAAACTGAAAAACAATTACCTTTTCTCACACCCCTTAAGTCCCCACTTTAACTTGTAGAATTAGTACCGCAGTCTTGTTAAATCAAGTATTAAACAGAATTAAATGAGATATAATGTTACATAGCGACCAAATACACATAAAAATAACGATGCACTTTTCAAAAGTGCTTTCCAAAGGTAGGTGGCTATAAAACTTTTAATGTATATTGACACAAATCTATCCTGGGAAATTTTTTTTACAAATTTCCTTGATGAATTGCATTTTTTCAGTTTATTACATTCAAAACATATTTTCAGAAACATCCCTATCAAACATCAACATATTTATAAATTACTTTTTTCATTTTTATTATTTTAGTTATTATTTGTGTCCTTGTGTAAATGTGGTACTAAACAAACCCTTAACAACCAACTATGTAGGAATGCGGTACTAAACGAACCCGAACTAAATATATCATGTTAGAATGCGGTACTAAACAAACCCTGAACTAAATATATCATGTTAGAATGCAGTACTAAACAAACCCTGAACAACTAACTATAGCATGTTAAAATGGGGTACTAAACAAACCCTGAACAACTAACTATAGCATGTTAAAATGGGGTACTAAACAAACCCTGAACAACTAACTATAGCATGTTAAAATGGGGTACTAAACAAACCCTGAACAACTAACTATAGCATGTTAAAATGGGGTACTAAACAAACCCTGAACAACTAACTATAGCATGTTAAAATGGGGTACTAAACAAACCCTGAACAACTAACTATAGCATGTTAAAATGGGGTACTAAACAAACCCTGAACAACTAACTATAGCATGTTAAAATGGGGTACTAAACAAACCCTGAACAACTAACTATAGCATGTTAAAATGGGGTACTAAACAAACCCTGAACAACTAACTATAGCATGTTAAAATGGGGTACTAAACAAACCCTGAACAACTAACTATAGCATGTTAAAATGGGGTACTAAACAAACCCTGAACAACTAACTATAGCATGTTAAAATGGGGTACTAAACAAACCCTGAACAACTAACTATAGCATGTTAAAATGGGGTACTAAACAAACCCTGAACAACTAACTATAGCATGTTAAAATGGGGTACTAAACAAACCCTGAACAACTAACTATAGCATGTTAAAATGGGGTACTAAACAAACCCTGAACAACTAACTATAGCATGTTAAAATGGGGTACTAAACAAACCCTGAACAACTAACTATAGCATGTTAAAATGGGGTACTAAACAAACCCTGAACAACTAACTATAGCATGTTAAAATGGGGTACTAAACAAACCCTGAACAACTAACTATAGCATGTTAAAATGGGGTACTAAACAAACCCTGAACAACTAACTATAGCATGTTAAAATGGGGTACTAAACAAACCCTGAACAACTAACTATAGCATGTTAAAATGGGGTACTAAACAAACCCTGAACAACTAACTATAGCATGTTAAAATGGGGTACTAAACAAACCCTGAACAACTAACTATAGCATGTTAAAATGGGGTACTAAACAAACCCTGAACAACTAACTATAGCATGTTAAAATGGGGTACTAAACAAACCCTGAACAACTAACTATAGCATGTTAAAATGGGGTACTAAACAAACCCTGAACAACTAACTATAGCATGTTAAAATGGGGTACTAAACAAACCCTGAACAACTAACTATAGCATGTTAAAATGGGGTACTAAACAAACCCTGAACTACTAACTATAGCATGTTAAAAGGCGGTACTAAACAAACCCTGAACAAACAACTATAGCATGTTAAAATGGGATACTAAACAAACCTTGAACAACTATAGCATGTTAAAATGGGATACTAAACAAACCTTGAACAACTATAGCATGTTAAAATGGGGTACTAAACAAACCCTGAGCAACTAACTATAGCATGTTAAAATGTGGTACTGAACAAACCCTGAACAACTATATCATATTAGAATGTGGTACTAAAAATCCCCAATTAACAATATTATGTTAAAACACAATAACTAGGCAATGTATTTTGTTAAAATGTGAGAAACATGACCCATAACCTTTGTTTAAATGTATAAATAAAGGATTGGTCAAGTATTTTCCTAATTTATGAATAGATTCCTTAACATTTCCCTGTTTTCTCCAACATCAAAAAATCTTCAGATTGTCTCTGTATGTAGCCATCATGCCAAAGGCAAAACACTAATTTAACTCAGTTTAAACCAGTTTAAAAATAATTTTAATCAATTGGTGCCTATTATAAATATGAATCATAGGCATTATTTGGACGGTAAAAGAACTATAATGATGTTGATTATTTATGGTTAAGTTCAAGCAGCTAAAATAAGTACAAATCAGCAATAACTCTCTCTATATATATATATATATATATATATATGTGTGTGTGTGTGAAAGAATGAACATGTGGTGTCTCATATTTTTTTAAATATTGATTTGTTCAACACAAGGACTATACAATTTATTAAGGGTATATTTTTTTCGTCATAATGAAGAAAAGAAACAGATTTCAACTATAGTGAGTATAGAAAGCTTAAGTGGAGATTATAGTAACAATCCAGTCAATATCTCTACCCCATCTTCCTGGGTTTTGGTTCAAGCTTTTAAAGAACCAGGTCAACTTGAATGGTTCCAACAAAATAATGTCATATTGCTTATAAAGGAAGAATGTGTCATTTTTTTACATTCTTTTTTACTTTTAAAAATCCTTCTTGAAAAATACATTTATTGCAAATATATTTAAACAACAAACTTATCCAGAATCTTAATAAACTACAGAAAAAACCTAGTCCAAGACATCACTTAAAAGGAGACTCGTTTACCTCAAAAGGAGGTAAACTTGACTGGATTTATTAAACTATAATGTTAATAAATGTTGGAATCAAGTGAAGTAGCATGTTACTTTTTGTGGTAGCTGAAAGGGACATTTGACTTACAGTATCATACTTAGTGACTACACAAATATGTGAACAAAGGGTGAACTTCTTAATTTATAGCAATTTAACTTGAATATATTTTTGTCTTATGGCGTTTTGAATTTGCAAGCTAGTTTAAGGTAAATCAAAAATATATACAGGTATTTAATTGAATGAATACAAGCAAATGCACCCTTGAATATACACCTAATTAAAACTACAGGTTTAAAGGTAGTCATTAAAAATTAACTTTTATATTAAAAGAATTAAAATGCAGATGAAAATTATTTCAGTCCAAATAGCATTACATTAATAAAGAAAAAAAAAAATCCCCCATGTATTAGTAACAAAAACAAAGGTGAAAAGTTTTGTTTAAAAATAAAAATTGAATTGCAGCAATGCATATGATAAATGTTAAGCAAAAGTAACTTAAACGAGCATATATATCATACTTTTATGTACTTAAAAGTGTTTCTTTACAACGTTAATATGTTGACTTGAGTCTTTAGTTATTATCAGCCTTTTTCTCTTTCTACAGAATAAATTAGAAAATTTGGCACCTTTGGTAAACATCACAGTAATATTTCTTAAATTTGTGTGATGTAGAGTGAGATTAAAAAAATAATTGTTTTGGCTTAGTAATAGCTGGTCTTATATGAGAGCCATATTTACATTACTACTCAAGTGCTGACAATAAAAATGCCAAAATGGCCTTTCTACAGTTTCTACGAATTTTGAAAATATAATAAAGAAGTCTGGATGTATCGTTTTCTAGAGTGTTACAATATTGCAATTGATGTTTGAAAATATCTAAAACTAAATGTAACAAATATTCTTGTTCATGATAAGGCGTTTGGTGTCAACTATTAAACATTGGTCAAATGCACATTGCATATAGCCAGTCTTTCCCATATTTATTATGAACAGCTGTTCACCAGTTTGATATGAAGCCTTATGGTGAAGCATCTCTCTTATGTGGTGGTTATTGGTATGTGTTTGTTAAGTTTTTAAGTGTCAGTGTTGTAGTCTAAATTAATTTTTATTTAAAAACCTCACTAAAGTTTTATGTTATAATAGGCTAATGATTTGGGTTCAACAAATATTTTTCTGAAAACATAAAATATCTATAACACATTAACATGAACAATTTAACTTTTTATAATATTACAATTCTATTAGGAATGGTCATGTTTTACTTTTGGGTAGGCTTCTATATGGCAAGCCAGCTATTAAAATCCAAAATCGATAAGCTTTTTAATAATAGTTGATATTTTTGATGATCATTACTGGATCTTACGAGTTAGAAGATTGTATAACTTGACAATGTAATAACTTTTCAAATATAATGTTTATATTATCTTGCTAATCTAAATAAAAATTATTACTATTTACTAGACTAGAAAATCTAATAACAAGACAACATTTACAACAAATTAAATCTAGAATTATGATTATCTTGAACAACTAACAAATTATCATTTAAAATAACATATTTTAATTTTAACATTCTTACAATATTTCAAAAAATTTAGACATAATAAGGAACATTATAAATACTGTTTTCAAGGAATTAAATAGTAGTTTTTTAGTCAAATAATATCACCTATTTAGATCAACTTTTTGATCAAATATTTAGTACACACAAATTTTTTTAGAAAATAAATCTTGTCATTATGACTAAGATGGACAAGTGAATTATTTTAGTTAATATTATATGTATATAAACTAGATTCTAATTCCAATAAAATTAATTTTGATTTAGATTTTTAAAATTTAAGAGGTATTATATTGTGTAGTCAGTCAAATAACAAATAACTTAAATTCTTAGGAATCAAAAATATATTTGTCAATATGGAATAAAATTGACATGAAGTATGGAGGGAAGTAAAGTGAACCTAGTTTTGATAAGCTATTAGAATGATTAAAAATTTGTTTTTTCCATCACAACTATATAAAAGTATGGGCTATGTATATGTTAATTGTGCTTTTAAATAAGAGGCAGGTATAATTTAGAGAAATTTTACTCACACTTGCTTGGAGAGAATGGGGAAAAAATGAAAAAAATCCTCAGAAATCTGGCTGGACTTTGAACTCTTTGGCCACTAATACATGTAACCAAATTTGATGTAGTTAATTAATAGTAAATATTCAAGGATCAATTGATCCAAATTAGTTTTTTTAATACAATACTCGAGCATTAGAATTAAGTATAAAGGGTGAATGAATAGTTTAATAAGAAGAGAGGATTATATAAAAATATGCTTAGTGGGAAATAGGCATATAGAAGAGTAACCCCTAAACTTTGCGTTGGCGCTGGGGTATTAAGCCCCCCAAATTTATATCTGTTGATGTGGAACACTGTTGGGTGCCTGATAAGTGTGTTGCTCTTTCCAGCTCTTCAGTATGACCGTCTCAGAAACACAAGTTTTTTTTATTTATCAAATTGATTTTTGAACAACTATTCCATTGTTTGTATATTGCAATCTTAATAATGGTTACAATTTTTTTTTTGCCTACTAAAGCAAGAGTTCTAGGTTAGATTCTCATTGAGGCTATAAAGTTATCATCGCTGATTGTTTTGTATGCCTTAGAAATAATTCATATCATACTTCATGTGCTGATATAACAAACTGGTTTTAGAAAGTGTGTATTTTTATCATTAAGACAAAAAAAACTACCCATTTTGGATTATGTCTCCCAATGAAGTTGGTAAAATATTGCTGGAATTTTCAGATAAGGACTGAGACCACTTCTAATCCTGACCTGGTGCGATGAGGGTGGTTTTACCTCAATGGTATTCCCCTCTTTCATCTAACAGTGGGTGTTTTTTTAAATTCTACCTTTTACATATCTACCCCGTTAGTATGAAGGTGTAAATATACCTTTTAACCTATGATGACAAAAGAAAACTACGCTAGTGTCCACTTAGTCAAGTTCTTGCATCCAGCCCTAGATGTCATACTTCAATGTATAATTTGTAGAAATGTGTCCAAACTGTACTTAAGAAAGGGACCCGTTTGGAAACCATGTAAATGGCCAATATAAAATTATGATTCTAAAGATTTAAAAACTGTAACTGTATAAATAACATATTTACGTTCAATTACTATCCTAAAAAGCCTACCATATTTGACAATATAAATCATATCAATTGTGAATAACATGTAACAAATATATAGTAGAGGTAGAAATTTCCAAATGGACTGATAAACTGCTGAAGCAAAGTTTTAAGATTTGATTAAGAAGATAAATGTCTTACATTTTGAAATGTATAGTAAATGTATAGTGTTAAGTAAATAGAAGAAAGTTTTAATATAATACCTCTTAAAATTATGTACACATCATTTATCAATAAACTCGTCATACAACATAAATTACATTATAGAAAATACTAATGCTATTCCATCTCTCCTAAAGGAAGTAAATATGTAAAGTTATATGGCATACTTCAAATAATCCATTTTGGACAAGGCACATTTGGAAAACATTTAAAATAATGGTACAACTACTAGTTTTATATAAAAAAAATTCACATACCATTTTGAAACAACCCTCTGAAATTAATCAAGATCATTTATAAACCCCACCCCACCCCCTTTCTATACAACCTCCCTCGTTTATAAATGCTAATTGTGACAGTTTAACTCCCTTTGAATTCTCCTTTAAGTACATTAGCAACTTTTTGTGTTATCTTTAATTACCTTATGAATGTTTTAATTCTCTTGAGAGAATAAACTAGTTTCACTTTGCCTCTTGAAACATTCATTTTGATACTGTCACTTACTCTTTTCTATTTTAAAATGCTTTTCATTACTTGTTCTCTTTTGAGACTAGTTTTGACTAATAGTTTTTTTGCATCCCTTTTCACTAACTTATCTTTTTTAACACACTCCTTTATTACTTAATTTTGTTTAACAACCCTTTTAATCAAATGATACTTTGTTCTTTTTAGACCCCCTTTTAAAACTCTAGGCTTTTTAATAACCTTCTTCCTGACTTTATATTGTATACTATTCCAACCTTAATTACATCCTTAAATACCCCTCATTAATACCAAACACTTGATTTCATTACTCATAGGTTTAACTTTAACTTTCATTGATTTTTTATATTTAATTTTCCTTTTCTTTGCTGCAGCCCCAAGGAATCTCATTTTCATTATTTTTAAAAGTTTTATTTTCTCTTGTGTAGTCATCCACCGCTGGACATTTTTAACTACTCTACAAACATTATTTTCACACACACTTTTAGAACATTTTCTTTCATTTCTCGGCTTCTCAATTTTCTTTGTTGAACTGGATCCTGAACCTTTTCCAACAGAATCTTCTGCAGATTTCTGTATGAGCTATTACATCCAAAAAACAAAATAAATAAATCTATCAACAAAGTTATTACCAACTAATAATATTTCTCAACATTTAATAAGGAAATCTTTCAAATTGAGAGAGTAAAAACTTTGTTTTATTTTCATTGGTATAAATAAAAAGGACGATAGGAACATATAGTTAACATTATATTTATTACACAAAGAAATAAAGATGGAAACCATTTATGGAGGAAAATCTTAGGTTTCTGTACTATATTCAGCATTATAAATTTTGTAAAAGGAATAATTGTGGTTCTTGCTTTAATACTACAAATATATTTTTCATCTGTTCTTATCTCTGTGTTTACCACTGTCACGATAGATTTCATTAAAAGTTCCATGTCATACACTACAGTTTAAGTTATTTCGATCAACAATACCATTCTTGTTCCAAAATTAAATGTCTGAGAAATCTCAAATATTTTTCTTTCAATTTGTATATGAATTAAAACATATACAAACCTATAATAAATCTAAACTTAGTCCATATATGTGTAAAAAATGGATAAAGCCAATCAAGAAAATAATATTTCCTTTGTGAAGGTATTAAGTAATCATATTTAGGTCTCGTCCCAATCCCTGAGAATTTTCTTTAGTCATCAAAATGTATAATTTTAAGTTAAGGCATGATTTTCGACAATATTTTTAATACAAAGCTGGTGCACTTAATTTATTATCTTTGTAATTCATTTGCAGAAATTTTTCTTAAATTGTAACTACGAAGAAAATTTCACTAAACTATTTTACAATCAGTTCATTTTTATTTGTCATTATGCTTAGCCAAGATATCTAACATTTCAACATCTGATTAACTAATGCTTACTCTTCAATGTGAGATTGTGTACTCTTTCCCACAGTATAAGTAATCACAAAATTATGCTAATGTGAAACCACAATTATGTCAAGATAAGAGTGAAACATTCATCATGGATAACCATTTATATCACATCTTGTTATGTATGACAATCCACAAAATAGTCACTTCTCCACTTCAAAAACCAAATATACCACTTAACTTGACATGTTTTGGTTTGGGAATTAAATAAGTTTTGATTTGTGTATTGATAGTTTAGTGTGGAAATAGCATATTTAAAAAAAATAATAATTACTTTACAAGATAAAGAAGTATTAAAGAAATCCAAATGGCTGTATTAAATTAAACATTGAAAAGGGGGATAGAAGGGCAAAGCTAGAAAACTGTAGTCCTCAAAGTTCACTATTAAAAAAAAGATAATTTAATTTAATAAAATAATGATTAAATATATTATAAACACACAACATTCTATTCATCTACCAAGAGTCAAGATACAAGTTTGAACAGGCAACAGCAGAATCTAAGACTAACCCTTTTTTTGAAAAGCAAGAAACAGGCAACATCAGTATCTAAGTGATCTTGATCAACCTATAGCCATGCTGTCATCATGAAAAGTCCAGTCTGTATTTTACTCTCATCTGCTGTCTGAAGAAGGGGACTGATGTATCCGGAAAATTACATAATTGTGTGTTATTTTGTGTTTTAATTGTAAACTATGAGGACCCAAGTTTTCTGGTAAGTGTGTAGGCCTTGCCCTTCTATCCTCCTTTCAATGTTTAATAAAAATACAACCTTGTTCAAGTAAAATCTAAGGATATTGAGTAGAATCCAATTTTATTAAGCTTTTAAACAAAATTATTTCATTGAAATTGTCAAAAGATTTATAAGTTAGAAATCTAAAATATTGGAGATAGTTTTAACCTATTTGAGAAGAGGGAATATTTATTGAATAAATAAAAAGAAACAAATTTTGTTTTCATACATTAGAAACCCATTATTAGAAAGAAAAAAAAAATGACAATAAATTGCCAATGAACCCTTTCTAGAATTACCTATTTAAATATAACTATAAGGAAAACCTCTTTTCGCTTAATGAGGTAATTGTATTATATTTGGAAGAAGGTATAGGAAAGGTGGATAGAAACATATAAAAGGGGGACGAACACAATATGGCCTTTACAATGAAAAGAACAACACAGTTCACATTTTACACTGCTGCCAATGGACAAAAAGGTAATGGTTGCCTCTTAAAGAAAATTGATCGTCACCGCACGATAGAATGAAACCTGGGTCGGGGGATTGGGCGGTGACGATCAATTTTCTTTAAGAGGCAACCATTACCTTTTTGTCCATTGGCAGCAGTGTAAAATGTGAACTGTGTTGTTCTTTTCATTGTAAAGGCCATATTGTGTTCGTCCCCCTTTTATATGTTTCTATCCACCTTTCCTATACCTTCTTCCAAATATAATACTATTTAAATATAGAATTAATCATTAATATACTAACAGAACTTTCAAATTCAAAAAAGATAACCAGAGATATGGTTTTAAAAACACATTTTTTTATATATTTCATGGAAAAAAATTAAACTAAATGCACCATCTCATACTAGAAGCCCAAAGTTCACATAGTTTGTCAGTTTTGAGATTTATCAGAAATAGTGGTAGGATTGTAAGATGAATAGGGAAGCTGACCCATTGCTAAACTGTCAAAAAGGTCAAGTGTGAAATTAAATTATTAGTTTTATTATAATAATTATTATTATAAATATTTACCACAAAAATAATTCAATTACCTCAGAACAAATTCTGAAAAATAGTAACCAATTTTATTTTTGTAAGACTATACTTTAGTTATATACCATATATATGAGTACTAATGTAATCTAAAAGTTAAATTTCTATCACAATAATTTACATGAGGCTGGGTAAATGGTGTGTACGTGCATTAATGTATGCTCACACATACATTCACTCTCTCATACACCATCTCTCAATAGCAAATACTATAAAATATATTTACATTCTCAATTATTATATATAGCTACCAAGATTTTTAGTAGGTTTGAAAGAAGTCATAGTTTTATATCAATTTCCCTTATTATTTGGACAAAAATAAAATATATTAACATTAATTTTCTTGAAATATCTTGTGACATTTGGTAAAGAAAATAATCAGAAATGATTGCTGCTAAAATCATTTCTTCAAAAAATTACATAATGTAAGTTTTTAAAAGCAAATATATTGCCTTCTGTGAAAGTGGTGTAGTGTGATTAAATTTAGGATAACATAGGTACTACACTAGTGGGTAGTAAGAAAGTTTGGTTGTTCTTATTTTATAATGTGGTAATTTGCTAATTTTTTATACAAAAGTTTAAATCATACATTAAACATTGCAATTTAAATTGATTATAGGATTGTAGCCAATTATTATAACCTGACTCTACAAAAAGTAAAATCACAGTTTGAAACTATGCATCTGTTTATTTACTTATTTGTTTCAAATTTCCTATTAAAAATGACATTTTATGCTAAAAATTGTAATCAACCAAAGGGATAGTTTTAATTGAAGACGATACAAATTATGGTGTTACAAATGTGAAATAAAAAATTATATCTATACATGAAAGTGAAACACAAAGTAGAACATTTTTAAAAACTTCACAAAAATCTAATATATTTTCATGTCAACATCAACTTTCTTTAAAAGTTATGTATGCTTCTTGAAGATGTTGTCATTTTGTAAGCTCACTTAAAAGAATACCTATAGTAAGCCCTTGCCTGTAAAAAAAATAGTTAGCTGAACAATTAAATAAATAGATTTAATGCAAAAAGAAAACATACCTGGTGTTTCTGTCTCTTTTTTCGCTCTGCTTCAAGTTTTTGTTGCTTTTCCAATTTTTCAGTGGCTCTGGCTTCACGAAGCCCTTGTCGCTTAGTGCGCTTGTAGGTTTTTATATTGGAAGCAGTTTCTAAAACTGTATCCTTTTGTTGACACCCAACAACCTGAATAATTATCAAATCCAAGAAATTCAATATAGAATATAAATAATATGATGTATAAAAAATAATACTATCCAAGTGTGTATAACCCGAACGGGTAATAAAACGCGGTGGTAATAATAATAATAATAATAATATCTAAAGTAAAATTTGATACTTTACGCCATCTTTATTCAACTTAATATGACACTAAAAGCTTTACTAAAACTACATATAATAAAATTTATAAACTGATATAATAGTAGGAAAAAAAGCACAAATAAAAGTAAAAATACTAAAATATATTTACACACATTTCAATAGTTCAATGCTATTCTAGAATCTTCCTCAGGAAAAAGTAGTAGTAAGACTAGACAGGATGTTGTCTTCAGTGATTCCAACTTGATTAAGAAGAATGAAAACTTCTCTGGTGAAGTTGAAATTCTCTGAAGGTCCAGTTCCCATCTTCTTAACTGGGACATATTGTATTGTGTCTTGTTGAATGATTTTAAAACTGTGACAGTGTAGCAGTTCTCAAAGTTTATGTTATGAGTGGAGACATGTACTGCTACTAGGATTTTCTTGATTTTGGTGTCATGGCGGTGTCTATTCATTCGTTTACTGAGAGTTTCAGTGGTGTGGCCAACATATTGTGCTGAACATAGTTGGCATTCTAGTTAGTAAATTAGGTTACTGGACTCACATGTGTGGCTGCCTTTGATGATATGGAGAGTTGATGTTGCTGGATTATGTATCTAGCAGTTTTGCTGTTTTGTTACAAGGTTGAGAGCCTTGTTGTGGTTGAATGAAGGTTGTGTTATTGTCAGTCGAGTTTAGGGTGTACAAGAAGGTTCCTAAATGAAGGAGGCTGCTTACACACAAGGACTGGTGGTTTTTTGAGAATATTGTTGGTAAAGCTGGATGCTTCAAATATGTAAAAACCTGACACTAATATTTTGTTTATCTTTTGTAGGCCTGGGTAGTACTTTTGTCAATAGAGGTATAGTATCTGGTTTTTCAGGTTTGTGTGATTATGGAGTTTCAGATAGTTTTAAGTAGATTATTAATAAGAGGTTTAGGGTATCATCTATCTCTCTGTATAAGGTTTCTTGAAGGTTTTCAAGGTGTTTTTGAAGACTTTCTGGATCGGAGGAGATGCAGTATGGCGAGACTGTATTGGATATATCTTTTAGTGTTGAATGGATGGCAGTTATCAAAATGCAGATATTGTTGTCTATTAGTGGGGTTAAGATGTACCGATGTTTTGATGTGGCCATCTGACAGCCTAATGTCCACATTAAGAAATGTCGCCTGGTCGTGGGATTGATTTGAGCAGAATTTCATAGCCGAAAAGGAGTTGAGGTTGTTTAAAAATAGGGTTAGAGTGTCTTGACCAGCTGTCCATACCATGAATATGTCACCGATAAAGCAAAGCCAGTAAAATGGTTTGGTGATATTGCGGTCGAGAAATGTTTTTTCCAGTTTGCCCATGAACAGATTGGCATAGGAAGGTACCATCCTTGTACCCATTACTGTGTCCTTGGTTTGAATGAAGTTCTGGTATAAATTTAGTGAGATCCAGGATAAATTATTTGGTAGGTGTGGTATTGATCGGATGCTTGTTGAGAAAATGTTCTTTGTGAATTTTTGGGAGAGCATAGAATTTTAGCGTTATTAGTTTTTTTGGTAGAAGAATCTGAACAATGGGCGGAGAAAGGTTTTGTTTCTTGGTATCTTTAGTGATGAGTCCTTGAAGCTAGTTGGCAAATTGAATAGTGGGATCATACTCAATTTTTTCCATTCTTCCTCCTTTAGTTGCACCCATTGTTTTAATCTCACTTTCACACATTTTGTTAGTTGGTCCTTCAATCTTTTTTGGTCTCCCTTGCGAACTTGTTCCTACACACTTAATTTTCATCGTTTACTTTGGCATCCTATACTTCTCCACCCTCATTACATGCCCGTACCAACTCAGTCTTGCTTTCTCTATTCCCTCATGTACTCCCTCAACTTCCACTCTTTACCGAATAACTTCATTCCTTATACTGTTCCTCCTCGGGGTAGCTTATTTTCTCCCCACAAACTTAATTCTCATAGCCCCCACTTTCCTTATATGTGACAAGTAGTACAAAGTACACCCCCTGCACAACAACACCTCACATTTCAAGGGCACTTTTCTTCTCCAAAGCAGATCTCTTACACTCTTATAGAACCCACCCTCCTGCTCTACTCTTCTCATTAAATCCTCTCTACTTCCACCCTTCTCCTCAATCACACTTCCAAGATATTTTACTTTGTGTACGTTTCTTAACGCTACTCGATCCAACTTTATAGCTTTACTAGGCTTTATCTTCTTCCTTATTTTTAGCTTCCCTGGTGTAAAGGAAGAGGAAGTGAAAGAGTGTGGAGTGAAATTTCATTTCCTCTTCCTTTAACCCTAGCAATAATACAAATGAAATAACTGTAAGCTTGGTCACATCCATAAATTGAAATAGTCAACTTCTAAGCCAGTTTTTAATCAAAAGATGTTCAATCCCTTTCAACTAGGAATAAACATATACATCAGTTATCTAAATAATTTTCACAAATAAAGCCCCTCCTTAAGCAATATAACAAACGTACAGTCCAAATGATTAGGTTCCCAACAAACTAAGTTATCAGATCAACCTTGCCATAATAGGCAACAAAAAAAATATTTATAAACGATACATTCTATTATTGGATAATTTAAAAAAATGTAATTTACTTTTGAAAAATAAATTATTCAATGTATAAACTAGTGTAAACTATAAGTAAAAATATGCTAGAAGACCATGTTATTTTATAAAATTTCATTTCATTATTTGAAATAGCAAATTCTTTAATTAAATGTATTTATATAATAAGCTATTAGTAGTCCATGCATTAACTAGAGCAAATGATTAAAATATAGGTTATTGTTATTCAATCATTTATTTGACCAATTAATTGAATCCTTTTTTTGAATGAAATGGTAAATATGTATATGACCTTTTCATACCTCATATCTCAGCTGCCTCTGAAAATTGAGCAGACGTAAAGCTCGAAGTTCAATTTCCGCTTTTATCTTTGTATCTTCCGCCAAACCAGTTGATAACTCATCAAGTTCCTCAATTCTATGTGCAACACGTGCTGCTAATCTGAAAGTTTTTTTAGCTTTGTGATTAATTTTGGAGAGTATATATATAAAAAAAAAGCTTCATCAGGGGTCAGAACGACAGGACTCACAGAATAACACTGGTTATAGATCACCAAACAAATACATTTTTTAAGTACACATCTGGCCTCATCTGCAGGAAAGAAGAGTTTAATACATGTGCTACTCCATGCAAATGTGGGTGTCCCAGTTAAATGTGAAAATTGTGTTTTAGAAACCTCTTTTATTTTATTTATTGGCCGGCCATTTGCCCATTTTTTCTGATTCAAATATTTATCATATCTATTCTTGGGTTAGTAATATTATTAACATACTTCAGTAAAGAGGATTAAAACTTTATTTTATAAAGAAATGAACTAGCATTTGCATTGAAGGAAAGTTAACACCATAAAATACAATGTGCTGCAAGGCCAATTGGTTGAAAAAATGAAGCCATGTGGGATGGCTGAAATGAGTTGTATATGTTCAGAATTTTCACTTGGTTAATGAAGTGGTTTATAATTTTACAAGAATTTGAGTTTTAACATTTTTAATGATTTCATGAAAAGGTGAAATTAGCTTATGAACATATAAGTCTTCTATTTCCAAATATAGATTTAAGTGTTCCTTGAGATATTTATATCTTGAACTAATGTAGATTATTTATTCAGTACTTGATATATTAATATTTCAATGTGACCTAATGAACATAAATATTATTAAATTGAAATGGATACATAGCGCATGGTCTCGATATTATTCTGATGCTGTGTCGCCATCTTGATGTATGTTTAAGAAAATAAATAAACATTTTATATTTTGACCTTTTACATATATTGTAAATCTCGCAAAACACATTTTGGTGTAACTTGCCACCTTTTATTAATTTTAACACACTCTCTCTCTCTCATATATATATATATTCTTTTTAAGTTAATTGTAATTTCCTGACCATGACAAAGTATGTGTGGCTTTGTTAAGATCCTTATACAAAGTGAGGGGGAGGGAGAGAGAGAGAGAGAGAGAGAGAGAGAGAGAGAGAGAGAGAGAGAGAGAGAGAGAGAGAGAGAGAGAGAGAAGCAAAGCATCCCTTTGTGTGAAAGTTGCTTGAACTTGTCACATTATTTGCTGGCGAAACTCTTTAGTTGAACCAAGCAAGAGTAGGCTTGTCATGCATTTAAATAAAGGAAGTCGAGGGAAAAGAACGTCTCGGAACCAGGAGTAATTTGGCATAATCTAATAACATAAAACTTTAACATTAATATATAATCCAAATTGAATAAATAGTATTCCCATCTAAAATTGAATAGATAAGAAATTAATTCAAACTATTGCAAATTTGAAATTTTTAAGGTGTGGGAAAACTGTTACATTACTCATTATTCATGAAGTTTTAGGCTAAATGTGTAATTTCTGAGAGTGAAGTAATTATATATATATATCACAATACAAAATTTAAGTTATTTGAGGATTGTTTTAGAGGGTTGGAAGTTTCTGAATTGGCTTTTGGAGCTTCAGAACTATCATAAAATGAAGATATGTTCCTTTAAATAGATGGCATCCCTATTAAGATTAATTTGTTTTTCATAAAACCTTTTTATTATCATAAATGTCCTAGATATGAAACAATACTGACCTGCTTTCCCTTTCTTGTAGAATTATGATAGGATCAAGTCCAGCTGGTTTTGCTACAGATGTCACCCGATTTTGTTTGGGTTGGATTGTTGGTTGTTGTGAAGAAGTTTGAGGTAAAGGCTGTGGTGGAAGTTGTCTTGAACCCAAATGAGGTGTTTGAATGACGTGACCATTTAAACTTTGGGCAGACGTCGATGTTTGACCTATAGCTTGACTAGAAGGTGCAGTCTGTCCACTAATTGGTGTGTTATTTGGAGGTTGACCTCCTGAACCAAGGGCCCTTATAGGCTGCTGCATTATAGCACCTAAACATGTATTTCCAATATTAATGTAAACATTTTTATTTTGCATAATAGAGTTAGATTATTGAGAGCAAATATACAAAGTTTAGGTACACTCCATTTACTCTTAAAGGTAGCAGCAGTCTTACTTTAATATATTACACTATGACACAATCATATTAGAGAGAGCTATTCAATTAATTATCCAAGCGACCCACTCCAAAATATCATTTGGCAGCCAGACATTTAATTCAGCCTCGCCATAGTATACTCGTACTTTTGAAGTTTAAAAGGGAAAACAAAGTGAAACGTGGTCTAAATCATATCAAAATCATGTACACATAAATCATCATAATTCAAATGTAAATGAGAGAAGTGACACTTCTGGTCCCTAACTAACGTGGAAATATTTGGCTCATAAGTTGCCAGAGCAATTCAGAGACAATCTTCTAGCAGCTTATTTCTAAAGGAGGTCCGGGTATTGCACTTGATAGTGTTCATATGTGAAAAGGATGATTCACAAACATACGTGAACCCATGCATAGTTAATAAGAACAAAGTAAGCTTTTATGTTTGGAAACATGTTTGAATCAATGTCCATCCAAGAATGCACCATGTCCACATCTTGAAAGTGATCACCCAATGCAGATGATGATAGATAAATTAATTCTAACTGAAAAGGTCCTTCGTCAATTTGAGGTAGAAGTTGTGAGCATCTCACAGAAAAATGTCACTCAAACTTGAATAGATTTGTAAAAAAATTAATTATTACTTTATTAAAATTGATTGTCGAAGGGTTTTTTTCAAATAACTCAAGAAATTAATCAAAACATACCTTTTAATAAAGCATCTAGAATTTCAAGTAATTTCAAAAAATGAAATAATTTCCCTAATGTCAAGTCCAAAGAAAATTTTGCAAGTATTTCTAGAAAAGCATTTGGCTTTTAAACCAGATCAATTATACATCTGTCTGGTCCTTTAAATTAGCTAATCAACACATCAACATGACAAAATACATAGCATAATAGCAGCCCTACTTTATACATAAAAGCTCCATTCTGCAACATGTGTTTAATCTTGCGCTCCTTTTAGAGTGGAAAATCCAATAAACACTATTATCTCATTTTTGAGCTAAATAGAACTCTTCAGCAGTTTAACCTTACCTAAGGAACAAATATCATTTTGACTCTGAAGAGCTCGGTGTCCTGAAGACATGTCTGCTAATAATTTATGAAACAGCTAGTGCTGAAGGTTGGATCTTGACCTAATACATTTAACAATAATTTTCACAATAGCCTCTGTCACCCATATTAAGTCACACAAAATTCTGGCGCACAAGACCCATAATAAACAAAACAATAGTTTTAACGGTTGTTCTCTATGGGTGTGAAACATGGTCTCTTACCTTACATGATGAAAAGTTTAGGGTGTTCGTAAACAAGGAAGATATTTGATCCAAAAAGAGATGAGTGAAATGAGAATTGGATGAGAATAAATAAGGATGAGTAACATAATATGGGCTCATCAAAAGACATTGTTAACATAATCAAAACAGCCTTGGTGGTGTAGTTAGCTAATATGCTAGTCGCGATGAGCTCGAATGCTGAGGACGGGGAGATCGAGGTTCGAATCTTGGTCGGGTGAACTGGGGTTTTTCCTTAAATGGTTTTCCACTCTCCCTCCACGCAAATTCGAGTTCACTTCATCTAAATTCAACCTTCCCAATTCCTAACCCAGTAGCGTAATTAGTACTTAAGTGTATAACCCGAACGGGTAGTAAGACGTGATGCTAAATAAAATACAAAAAACATAATCAAGTCTCATAGAATATGGTGGGCATGACATGCAGCATGATTGGAAGAATCTTGAACCGTGTTTATATTGACTAGCAAACCGAATGGGAAAAACCATTGGGAAGACCTAGACACAGATAGACCATAGAGTAAGTCATCATAGTATTTATATGTCAAATATTATAACAAACTTTATCAAAGACAAATTTTTATTTACAGTTCTGGCCCTACTGTCAAATAGTTTAATATGTGTATTCTTATGAAGGGTCTGCTTTCATACCATGCTAATATTAATTCAAATATTTATAGAAATAGTATATTTCTATAAAAACTACAGTAAGAAAATTATATATGTAACCTTTAAGATTTTTTTTTTTTGCAATCAAGAATGATAATTTAGTTTATAATTTGAAATCTTCTATAAAATTTAAAAAGTGGCAGAAGTAGATCATTACTTTATTAAAACAGAGTAAGTTTTTAAATGTTGGCTACTATGTTCCTGATGTAAAGCTAAAACTGCAGTGTTTCTGTGGTTCCACTAATCTTGCTCTAAACCAGTGGTATTCAACCTGGGGAACGCGTACTCCTAGGAGTGTGAAGATATCTTAGAAGGTATGTGAGATAAAAAAATATATTATT
Source organism: Timema poppense (assembly GCA_902141375.1). Taxonomy (NCBI): domain Eukaryota; kingdom Metazoa; phylum Arthropoda; class Insecta; order Phasmatodea; family Timematidae; genus Timema; species Timema poppense. The sequence continues at coordinate 49,587 of CABFOV010000823.1, read as the reverse complement.
TCATTATAAACACTTAATAACCAGGCCAAACTAAGGGTTGGATGCAAGTAAGGCCATGTGATCTGTGAACACTAATTTTTATTATATATATATTATAGAATATATATAGAATATAGAATATGACTTGCATTATGTACCAACCACTTTGGCAATTCAAAGTTGAAGAGAAATTATATCTGGGGATTTTCGATAAGATTGAAAACTATTAACTTTAAAATAAATAATAAGATTGCTTGGAACATAACATTTCAAATAGTTTTGATGAAGAGGGTATTAAAATTTAATAAATCTTAAACGTGGACTGTTTATATTTGTTCAAAACTTAAAAATCCCTACTGTCAAATAGTTTAATATGTGTATTCTTATGAAGGGTCTGCTTTCATACCATGCTAATATTAATTCAAATATTTATAGAAATAGTATATTTCTATAAAAACTACAGTAAGAAAATTATATATGTAACCTTTAAGATTTTTTTTTTTTGCAATCAAGAATGATAATTTAGTTTATAATTTGAAATCTTCTATAAAATTTAAAAAGTGGCAGAAGTAGATCATTACTTTATTAAAACAGAGTAAGTTTTTAAATGTTGGCTACTATGTTCCTGATGTAAAGCTAAAACTGCAGTGTTTCTGTGGTTCCACTAATCTTGCTCTAAACCAGTGGTATTCAACCTGGGGAACGCGTACTCCTAGGAGTGTGAAGATATCTTAGAAGGTATGTGAGATAAAAAAATATATTATTTCATTATAAACACTTAATAACCAGGCCAAACTAAGGGTTGGATGCAAGTAAGGCCATGTGATCTGTGAACACTAATTTTTATTATATATATATTATAGAATATATATAGAATATAGAATATGACTTGCATTATGTACCAACCACTTTGGCAATTCAAAGTTGAAGAGAAATTATATCTGGGGATTTTCGATAAGATTGAAAACTATTAACTTTAAAATAAATAATAAGATTGCTTGGAACATAACATTTCAAATAGTTTTGATGAAGAGGGTATTAAAATTTAATAAATCTTAAACGTGGACTGTTTATATTTGTTCAAAACTTAAAAATCTATAGATTCATATTAAGATAAATGTCTTCAGAATAAATATTGTTTTGTAGAAATTTAATATCATTTTTGACTTACAGGAATCACATATAATTGATAATAAAAACATGATTTGACAGTTTTTTTCTTAGAAGCCAAATTATGTATGTTTAAGGATGTTTAACAACCAACTATTTAAAAAGGTAATAGCTACACTAAATACCTTGGTCATTTCCACCAACTCTTGGCTGAAAGTTCTGGTCATATCTTTTTCCTTGGACAGCCAAAGCTAATTGGCTTGTAAGTGGTTGATTACGAGCTAATAAGCGGTAAGCCATTATTTGAACACGTAATTGTTGAAGCTGATTTGGACTGAGAATATTTTTCATTTGTGTATCAAGAACTGCATTCTGGGAATTAAATTATAAACATTTTATTATCAATCATACTATATCACATATTTTATTTTAAAAGGTTTAAAATAATTATTTGAAAGAATGTGTTTTAGCACATTAATACTCTCACAGGTTTTATCTTAGTTACTGTATTTTTAAAGTGAGTTGTACAATTGACATTTTGACCTCTTCGTTAAATTCTTTAAACTTAACATTACAATCTTAAATAAATGATACTAATGCTATATTGAATGCATTGTAAGGAAAAATGTTAACATTTAGTTTCTATTTATATACTCTATATTATTCCATTATATTTCAATTTACTTTTATGTCCATAATTTTTTCAAATATAAGGATTAAAATTTGAGATTTGGATTTAAAAAGGAAGTTGAAATTCGAGATTTGGATTCATTAAACAGTGGATACAATGCAAATCTCTACCCAAATGTATTCAACTTTATTTGACTACTAAAATTATTAATATTATTTTTAAATACCTGATTTGGTCCTTGTGCCGGATCCATATTTAGCTTTGCCAATTGACGTGTGTGTAATACAGCTAGCTGTGAGTAGCGTGGATCATTTTGTAGTCCTTTCTCTTCCATGGTAGCCATTGCTTTCTGAAGTCCTACAATAGTGTCTTGTAAACTCTGGAATTGGGTCTGATGGAGAAAGGATTAAGTTTTCAAATGTCTATTGCTAAATTAAACTATTAACAAAATAAATTGGAATAGTATAATTGAATAAGTCTTTAAATAGGCAAAGACAAAAAACATATTTTAACAGTGACAGTAATATGCTTGTACATTGAACCAATTTTATGGAATATGTTTTATAGTCATGAACTAAACAAACAAGTAATAAAATAGTAACAAACTTACACAAAAAAGATTTCACCATACAAATTATTGGAAATTTTACAAAACAGTATTCCCCAAACTTTTGTCAGTCGTATACCACTTTCAAAACCATTACCTAGCCAATGTACATATTCTGACACTCCATTAAAAAAAAGACAAATAACTGCTTTTTATAAAGTAAATGGTTGTTCCATATTTTCATAAGGATTAAGATAAGTAGATCAAGGTTCAAATCCTAGCAAGGTCTACTGAGGGTGGGTTTTCCTAAATGGTTTCCCACTCTCCCCAAGCATAAATTGCACTATACTTATGTAAAACTTTTTTTGAGCCCCGGTTTTAAATTATATAATTTTGTTTTTAAAGAACTAATGTCCTCATTTGTATGTTTGGACCAATAAAAAAATATCAATGTTGGGTCCATAAGGGTCAACACTTGGTATCAAAATATCTAATTCCGGTTAAAATTGTCGACATTTTATTAGGTGTTGCAAATCTTCATGTCATCGCATTGCTATTAAATTCCTCATTTATAAATTTTGACCAAAAAAATATGTAAATATTGACTATTGAGTCTAAAATGGAAATAGATCATTGTTATACAAACATTTTTCCTAAGTGGTTCAAGGATAAATAACAAACTTTTAGAGACTTACTTATAATTAATTACTCTATGCCATTGGAGAATTATTGCGTTAAAACTTTAGTATATCTTTACAACTAAAGCTCACAAAACTGTATTAGATATCTGCCAATATCTCAGAAACCATTGGTTTTATAAAAATATTTTTAATATAAAAGTTTATTTTATTTTTAATAGTACTACAATTTTGAAATGATAAGTTATTTAGTATCTCAAATAGTTGCGGAGATACGGAAATTTCAGCTTCTGTCAAGTAACCTTAAAGTCATTTTCATGCGAAAATGAAAATAGTCAGTTTATTTATAATCTTAATCAACGCCTAGATACATATTTTAATCAAAATTGTTAGAGGCAATTATGAGAAAATCAATTTTTTCTTTATTCGCCCTTTATTAAACTAATTTTAAGTTTAAGTTTAAACAGACACTGCAGACATTGCAAAGACCACTTTTTAGGTTTCAGGGGGTCATAAGACGTCGACATCCATCAATATTTCAAGTTAGATTTTTTTTACGGTCACAATACTGCTTTACCTTTAGTGTTTGAAAAGTTAATATATATATATATCTTAAGAGTTATTGGTTTTGTAAAAAATTTATTGTGAATAGAATATTTGTATTATAAAGAGATCTCCATATTTGTAATGATAAGTAATATCATAAATATCATATAAGTCATATCTCAAATAGTTTCAGAGATATGATAAATAATGATAATTTACGCATCAGACCGGAGCCATTAAAGTAATTTTGCTGAAATAGTGAGAAAAACCATTTTGTTTGGAATATTTATAAATGTTTAGAAATGAAATTTAATCAAAATCGTTAAAGCCAATTTTGAGAAAATCTACTTTTTATCTTTTTGCCCTTTAGTAAACTACCCTTAATTTTAGGGTTAGATATCCAATTCCAAAAACCCCTAGGGGCAACGTTATGAAAACCCGAGATACAAAGTTTTAGCCTGATCGGTAAAATAGTTTAGGCTCTAGTTGGAGGTACAGACACAAATTCAAAAACAACTTTTTTGGATTTGGGGGGTCATGAATAGTTAAAATTCATCAAAATCTCGAGTTCCGATTTTTTTGACAATCCCAATACTTTCTCTACCTGTAAGATAGCGAGAAAGTAATAACAAAGATTAATTTATACAAGGAAGTAGCAGAGCGAAAGAAAGGCTTATAAAATACCATGTTATCCTTTCATAATCAATGTTAATTTGTTTATTGTATGTACTTAATGTCCCAAAAATATATTTTTATAATTAATAAAACAGAGTTAAATGTCGTATACTCCCTGAAATTCGTCGCATACTCGTAGGGGTACTTATACCATGCTTTGGGGAACAATACTATATTTTAGAATATTTATACTTTAAAAGGTAGCACAGCAAATATAGATTAATATTACATTTATTAGTAGACTACAAAATTGAGACCATACTGTATTCATCTTTCTTTTAAGTATGGGTCTCCCAGGACTAAAGAAGCAACCTGTGTCATTGACTGATATCCTGAAGAATGCGTGGACGGCTCTGTTGTGACTGTTGGTTGAGGTGGTGTAGAGTTGGCAGGGGATACTGGCTGGGGTGGACCCATGGGTGAGGCTACTACCGGCTGTGGTGCCGGATTGTGACCGAGGTCCATTGTAGCCCCCTTACACCTAGACAAACACAAAACAGTTCTTATCACGACACAAAGTGTTGCTGTGTGTTGAGAAGGTATGTAATGGATGATTAGTAGTATTGTTATATACACACCTTAACATATATAATATATTTAATATGCTGTAATACAATGCACGCCCAGAAAGTAAGAGCATTCGATTTTTCTATTTAAAAGAAATTTTATTTAAAACAAATTACAGTATTTTGTTGGTAAATATATCAGTTATTTCTCCACGTAGTCTCCTTCCCATTCTATGCAGGTTGTGAGCCGTGGCACAAACTTTTTGATGCCCTCAAAGAATTCTCCCGCCATTTCGATTTTTCTATTTAAAAGAAATTTTATTTAAAACAAATTACAGTATTTTGTTGGTAAATATATCAGTTATTTCTCCATGTAGTCTCCTTCCCATTCTATGCAGGTTGTGAGCAGTGGCACAAACTTTTTGATGCCCTCAAAGAATTCTCCCGCCATCTCCCTCTTCCAGTTCATGACCTCTTGTTTCACCTACTCGTGAGTGTTCAGGGAGGTGAAAAGATGAAAGTCTGAAGGCACCAAGTCAGGGGAGTATGCGGGGTGGTTCAAAGTGTCCCAAACAAATGAGTCCAAAAGCGCCTTGGTGACGTTGGCCGTGTGCGGGCGGACGTTGTCGTGCTACAAGCGCACTCCCTTCGTCAACATTCCCCTCTGTTTGTTTTGAATTGCTCTCTTGAGATTTTTTAGGGTTTCACAGTATTGTGCTGCATTAATCGTTTCCCCTGAGGCAAAAATTCGATCAAAATGATCCCTTTTCGCTCCCAAAACATAGTGGCCATGATTGAGGTTTTGAATTTTTTGGCAGATGGGGAACTGGTGTGCCGCCAGTGTGATGACTGTCTTTTGTCTCAGGAGTGTAATGAGCCACCCAGGTTTCATCTCCAGTCACAATCGAGCTCAGAAAATCCTCACCTTTCAATTCAAATCACTCAAGGGACTCGCGAGCGCTAGCGACCTGATTCACTTTGTGCTGCTCTGTCAGTTGTTTTGGGACCCATCTTGCGCACAATTTTCGGACTCCCAGCGTTTCTGTAATTGTTTCGTGTAAGAGAGATCTGGAGTATCGTGGAAACATCAGAGAAATTTCATCCACTGTCAATCACAAACAGTTATCTCGATTTTTTGCACCAACTCTTTGGTCAAAATGGAAGGTCTTCCACACCTTTGATCGTCATGAACCTTTGTTCTGCCTTCGTTAAACTCACGACTCCACTTAAACACGTTTGTTGGATTCATAACACCTTCGCCATAAACAGTTTTGTTCCGTGAAAAAATTTCAGTTGGTGTTTTTCCATCAGCGAGAAGGAACCTAATGACAGCGCGCACCTCACACTTGGCAGGATTTCTTATCGACACAAACGGACACTACAAGGCGAGTTTTCATACTAACGTGATACACCTTTGCTCGTCGTATTCAGAAGAACCCCCACTACCATTCAGTGTTGCCAGCCTTGGAAAAAAAAATTCTCACAGCACGAGAGGGCAACCAGTACTCTTACTTTCTGCACGTGCCTCATATATTCAAAATTATACTATATTTTAATATTCTCTTATCCAACGACTTACAGTCTTATCTTGTAATATCTCCAAGTGATTTTAGTTTTCCATGACCGGTTGAAAGTGAAAGTTTAACAGTAAGCTACCATAAGATTTTTTATTTTTTCACCATTTCACCAGCCGATTCTTGCAGCCTAGTAAATTAAAGCAATGGGCCAGGATTAACGACTCCTTCAAAAACGACGGTAAAGTTGTAATGTGCCAAGCTTGGAACAAAAGAATTGGATGTTCCATAAAATCACAATTGTAGCAACATGTGCAGCGCATACTTTGCACAAAAGAAAAATCTAAGTTATTTGTAGAATCCTTTTTTAAAACAAAGATGCAGGTGCCTTCCTTCCAGTTAAAGAAACTAATCATGTAAGAACTTGTGTAGTGCAATGGTCGCTGCGAACATACATGTTTTAAATTCCAAGTGCCTGAATTTGCATCCTTCTGTTGTAGTAATGAAAGCAACAAATTCCTGATCAATCAATACTCAGAATCAAATTACTGCATATACATTATGAATTAACAATGGAAAGAATAATAAATTACATAGGAGATGCAATCATATGGGTTGCTGTGGATGAAAAGACAGATATTTAGGGTAATTTTGTTTTGAGACTTGTGGTAGGTGAGATAGATCCTAAGGATATTTCCAAACCATATTTGATTTACTGAGAAGTGCTGGAACATACGTATCATGTTGCAGGAGTCTTGAATGATGAATTGAAAGTGTGTGACCTAGGTGAGCTCACGTAGAGAAGGTCCTGGTGCTATATTCGGTTGCCACGGCGTATATAATGAAAACACAAGTGCTTTAAAGTTATTATATCCCGATATGATCCATCTTACAAGTTTAGCCCATGGACCACATCGTGTTGTGGAATACATTAGAGTCCAGTCTTTACAAATGAATTGATTAATATATGTGATGAAAAAAAATTAGACCTATTTGTGAAAGTCCCACATCAAGTCAAAACTTACTAACTCTTGATTGGTGTGCCGTTGCCCCTGCAATTAGTTCCAACAAGATGAGGAACATGCATAAAACAGCCAACTTCTACTCTGAACAATTTGGAGTTGTAAAGTCAGTAGTAGATATGTTCACTCCTGAGTGTGGAATATTTGTATGTAACTTTACAACTCATTCATTGATCCAAAAGTGGCATGTTCAACTGCATACACCAGGAGCAATTGCTTTTGGCTTCCAGAGAGTATTAAACGAATGGAAATTTCTGGATTTCCACTACAAGAATCTATCTATATCATATAAATCACCATTTCAAATCTAAATGCTGTGAAAGACGAAACTGGTGAAAGTGTTTCTACAAAGTTTCAGGCAGTGCTAAAAATAAACCCAGTATATTCATCAGATGGAGATACCCTTGAGAACATTTATTATTATTATTATTATTATTATTATTATTATTATTATTATTATTATTATTATTATTACCGCGTCTTACTACCCGTTTGGGTTATACGCACTTACGCTAATGTTATTATTATTATTATTACCGCGTCTTACTACCCGTTCGGGTTATACGCACTTACGCTAATGTGTAATGGTAGGATGATTGTGCGATGAAATGGAGGACCTACAGTTTAACGTGGGATCCGAACCACGGTGGAGGCCTGGCACTCCCCACATTCATAAGATGTCTTGTTAGAGGTGAAGGAAGGGTTTGGTATTCAGATAAATCTGTGCCGGGACTGAGGATTGAACCCCGGACCCCAAGCACAGAAGTATGACACCTTACCCCTAGACCACCAGGTCACCCTTACCAAAATGAACAAATTTGGTTAATAAATGATGAAGTTTTGTATATTTTAAAAAATTACAACCCAAATAAGAGCAACTCTTTTAGCAAACAACATTTTTTTAAATTCCACCATGGGGCCATTTATGCCCAGAAAAATCCGAAGAACATATTTTAGCTTTAACTTGTGTGTGTGTGTGTGTGTATATATATACACACACACAAGATTAATATCAACAAAATCTTATATGCAAGGTCACACGGCATTAGGTGAGTTTACATTAAATGACATATACAAACCAAACCTAACTTTCATGCGTCAACAACATATTTTTAACTGAATTCCAGGATTTTTATATATGTTGCGCTACATTCACACACACGTTCACAGATCACATTCATATTATTTTAATTCGAGGTTCTTAACCCTATTTTATTGGGCTGTTATTATAATATGTGATTCCTGCTAATAATATATATTAAAAACAATAGTTCATAACTGTTTATTTTTTTACACACAAAAGGTTAGGTTAAGCTTGGTTGGAATGGTTTAAGTTTTAACACTATCGTATTAATATTTTGCACCAAAAAATTACCATACTTAAGATAAAATATTTCTGACACAATAATTGAGATAGCTTTTCCAGTTTTGATCTAAATGTGTTAGTTTACTTTAAGTTGTTTCTTTAGAATACGTATAAAGTGTTCTTGGTCGAAATAACAAAACAGTAAGCCTACTTATTCACTACAAGGATTAGTCTTGTTACATAAAAAAAGTTTTACTTGTAAACCGTTAATGTGTATTGTAATTATTCTCATTTTTATGTTTCACATTTTTCCAAATTTAGATATTTATTTTTATTTTCAGTGTAATTTTCTATCCATCCATATTTTTTAACTTAAATATTTTTGAGGTCTTTCTATTTCATAATTGCACCACAATGGTGCAGCTTGTGTGTCATTTGATACTAGCTCCTGCCCAAAGGAAGATACTCTTTCAATCTCGGCTAGGCCTTCGACTCGTTTATACGCTGATGGAAGATAATCCAGATCCAGGTCAGAATAGATAGTTTCAAATATGTTTTAAAAGAATAATTAAATAGTTTTTGGATGTTGATAGAATAAAGAATATTCAAAATAAAAGAGTAAGGATTAATGATTTTAAATTACATTTAAAAACCTGGATTGAAACAGCGCAGAGTGGAGCCCTATCCTGGAGCGTAAACCGCTTCAACTGCCACTCAATCAAAGGGTGGGGTGAGTGAATGCTTCAGTCTCAATAACTACTTAACTCGCCATTGTATTAAATTCTATGATTTTGTAGAAGACTTCAATAAACTTGGGCAAGTTATATAGAATGACATTATCCAGTATTAAAGTTATCATTGGAAATTTGCTTTTGTTGTGTGTATGGATGCTAAAAAATATCAAATTTAATCATTAAATGAAAAAGGTAAAGGTTAAAGAATTTCTTCCTCCGCCTGCATTGTTCATTTAGGATTTTCCACATTTGTGTGTGTGAAATGGTAGTCTAAATTTAGTGTATTTCCTGTTTATACAAAAAATTAATTACCAAAAGGTATGGTTATTGAGTTTCGACCATTCTTAGAGTAATACAAAGCGCAGTAGGCCCGACAACTATAATAATTTGTAACTATTTAATAACACTTTGGAATTGTATTTTTTTATAAATAAAAAGCTTAATAGGAGACTTTAATATAGACAAGTTTAAAGATGACAATCTCTTTGTCTAATATAAAAATCTATTCGCTTCTTATGGGTTTTCACTATGCAACTCAAATCAGACTAGATTAACAGATATAACCTCCACGCTCATATATCATGTTTTGATATATGATCAGTTTTGATTAGGCCTATGTTATTTCAAATATTAATATCAGTCTAAGTGATCATAATATTACTGTAATGGATGTTCTATACAGCCGGAATCCCTGGGTCTAGTAACGCAAAATTGGGTAAAAAAAAAGCTTCTCACCCTTGTACCAAATTGATTATAATAATCTCCAGAATATTATTTCTGGCATGTATATTGAGGAGAACTCATATGTTAATATTACTTTTAGTAAATTCACTAAAAATTTTCAGACTGCTATACAACATAGCAGCATGGGCACGCTAAACAAAAACACCTGCCTAACACTAAGTCACTGTATCATAATAAGTCATTGATAACCTAGGAGACATCATATTACTCTTAATTAGTAGAAGGGACAAAATTCATCTTGAGCTTTAAAAAATCAGTACTATTCTGCTTAGGGATTAGTGTAAAGAAGACAAATGTGGGACTGTTAATGCATCAAACACTCCATTAAGTAATATTAGTTTAAATTTCAGATAAAACATTCATACATCAAGCCACCACACTGTATTATATCTGTATATCGAATACCTTATCGTGTAATAATGTTGTAGTGTGCCAATTGCATTTTATCTTGTGTTGTTATGGCTTTGTCTATTCCTGCCAATTGCACTTTTTTTTTGTCTATAAACCCTCAAAATTGTATTATTTGGTATCTATCCTGGCAAATGTTATTTTATCTGTATAGTTTAAAACAACGAGCTATTAAAGCTCAATAAATAAATGATATTGTGTTGCTGATAATAATTATGTTTAGTCCCAAATCGCTTTAAAATTACATGGTCATTAGATATAATTGAAAAATACTTAATATTTTCGTATTCAAACAAAAACTATGCATATACTCACTATGAAGGAACCAAAACTTGTAATAGTTCTACAAAAGTGGATAACGGTCGTAAATAAACGCCATTACAGTATGACACTTTAGTATGAGCGTTCACTTAGCTAGACGTGGCTGTCTTAACAAATGATATTCACCACTGATCACTACACACCAATACACCATACAATACTTTTATCTATGATATTTATAAAGTCTAATAAATTGGCACGTCTATAGAAGTGTAGTTTCAACTCAACCGCTTAAGCGCTAGCAAAAAATAAATTAAAAATGGAAGATAGATAGTTAATTTATAGGGTCAGAATCATTTTCTTAGATTATTCCAAGCCATTTATTCTGTGAATATATGAATTTTCGCAGTTTCCCTACCGTTTTATAAATACTTATTTGTTTGATTTTTTTTAAGATTTTGAAATTTGTGTACAGTAATATATATTTTTTTTGTATTAAGCTGTGTTAAATGTATACAAATTATGTTCCACACAAAGAAACTAAATATAATGGTAACATTCTCCACAGCCCCTCGTGGAGAATCGGGAGCGTCATAAGGTACAAGTCCGTAGTTATTTATCTCGAGGAGACAGAGAACGAACCAATAGTGAAGTAGCTTTATTTTGGTGCCACCCGAGAACATCACTTAACATCTTTACGAAACAAAATATTTAATAATAAAGAAAGTGCTGGTCACAGAACTTCTGTGAACTTGGTCAGGAACATTGTTAGTTCCCAATCAAGGATGCATTTAATCATTGATGTTGCACACAACTACTCAGATCAGAAAACAAAATTAATCTAATTTATTCATGCTTTAATTTCTGTTATTTAAATGATCACATCAGCTAATTTATGTAGTGAATTGATAGAATGGAATGATGTAAACGCGATTGGAATCTTCTCCGTCGTGTAAAGTAGTAGCTAGGTATTAATGGATATATGGCAAAAATGTTCAAGGTGCCCTCGACCACCCTCCTCGACCCTACCACAAAAAAGTTTTCATGTTAAACATACGTAGATGCTAAACATACAAATGCTTAGCGGGTACGATAGCTTAAGAAAATGAGAAACTTCACTGCGAATATGTCAATAGATAAGGGCAGTGCGTAGCACACTTTAATTTATTTTTTTCCCTCAAACGAATTGATTCCACTCCACCTATAAACCAGCCAAAAAAGTTATTAAAATGTATTTGCGAAATGCTATGCATGCAAAATTGTTAATTATATTATTAATTTTATTGGCAAAAAAATAATATTTTTTTTGTTATTTGCTTTAATCTTGTAATTATTGATTTTACAGAAAATTATGTACAGAGTTTTTTGTAGAGAATTAAACAATACACAAAAACGTGACTATTGAGTAATTTTTTTGTTTAATAGTAAGATCTGTAAGAGACAAAAACAAGCTTAATAAACAACACTAGATTCCGGTAACAGATTATTTTTGGGTGTGCAGGTCTACGTGGTGGACCCATTTTGGGTGCGGGTCTGTGGCATTTTGGCCCTTACACCACCCTATAGTTACGGCACTGGCGCTTTAATTAAAGCCAGTAGCATCCAAGTGCAAAATGAAAGGTTCATTCAGTACATGTTCACAGGCTATTTTTAACTGTGTTTTACTAAACATATAAAACCCATGTTGTATATATTATGTTTCCATAGCGACGGATCCTCTCACTGCTATTCGTTCTTTTATTTCAATTCGCATGCACATATTTACTCGGCTGTGATTGGTAGTCCGTGTAAACTTGTACTTATAGATAAGGACTCTGTGGCCAGAGCAATTTGATATTATGGCATCGATTTCTTATGGACCTACGGAGTCTGTGTCAGGGCCTTAAGAATACTTTTAAGACAAAAAAAAAATTATATTAAGCTAGTAGTAGTATATTTCTAGAGGACCCAGGTTCTATGACTATGTAGGTTTGTTGTAGGTACCTATTACTACCTACACCACCAAGTGTACTCGTGCCGCAATTTCAAATATAGAAACTGTGACAACTTAAACTTGGCGATTTTAGACGACAAGTTGCATTTCTGATGTATGTTTTAAAGTCAAATATCTCAACATTTCCAGAGGATCCAGGTTCCATGACTATATAGGGTTGTTGTAGGTACCTAGTACTACCTACACCACCAAGTGTTCTCGTGCCACAATTTCAAATATAGAAACGGAAGAACCTTAAACTTGGCGATTTTAGACGACTAGTTGCACGTATGTTTAAAGCCAATGTTAGATACAAAGGGTTAGTTTATTGGGGTAATTTCAAATATATAAACTGTGGCACCTTAAACTTGGCAATTTCGGAGGACTATTTGCGTTTCTAATGCAAGTTCAAAGCCAATTTTGGATAAAAAAAAGGTTGGTTTATTGGGGCAATTTCAATTAAAGAAATTGTAGCACCTTAAACTTGGTGATTTTAGAGAACTATTTACATGTATAGTGTGAATTTAAATATTGTATTTTCTTTAATTGCCCGAAAGAACTACATTTTCGTACCACAGATTAAAACAATTGTCTCAATTGCGATAATTTACATTAATTATGATTATTAATCCATCATTTACATTTTTATTACTCTTATATCTGGTTTTAATTCTTTTGGTTGAATTTTATTTCTGTGGTGGTATCAATGATGTATTATATAACCAAATCTTCTCTCATGTGCCATCTATGATTCTTTTTGGAACTATATTATAGTGGTAGTTTTATTAATTTTTACAATGTTGGATAAAAACGGTTAATTTATTGTGGATGTGGAGCTTTTCAGCCCGCTAATAATGGTAATAAAATGGATTGGTAAACAAGCCTGGTTTGTGAGATGGCATTATTTATTTTAATATTTCACTAAGTTATTTGTGAATGCCATCGATATGAATACAGATGTAGGGCTATTTACCAAGTATAAGTTATCTACCTTTAGAAATAGAGGTACAAATCATAATGAAGCATCAGGTCTGGAGGAGGATTGTGACACCTTGGGCGAAAGTAAAGTCAAGACCAAAATATTCTCCATATGGAATAATATGAGGCATGGTAAGTAAATTGATTTGATTTTATTACAGTGTGATACAGGATCATCAAGATCTGCATACTTGTCATAGTAAACAATGATCTCTATAATGAGGCATGTCAACACAGTTCATTTTGGGCGTGGATCATTTCGTGCAATTGGGGCTAGGCTTTTAAAGAACGTTCCAAAAGGTATTATACCTCTTCAGTTTGTTAGTTTATGATAAGATTAAAAAGATGGACCAAGGAAAAGAGTTCCTGGCTACAGACTCAAGGGTTCCGGGTTCGATCCTTGGTGCGTCATGATATTTTTTGTGTGTCTGTAACGGGTCTAACCAATCCTTGTGAGGACAAATCAGCTACTTGAACAAAGAAGTAGTGGCTTTGTTCTAGAAAACTGGTATTAACAGCCAAATGGCTTGTGCTGACCAGAGCACACCTTCTATTAGCAGAAGTTGATGCTATCTTTGGCAACAGATGGAGACTGCTTGTTCACTATGCCTTGATTGCGGGTTGGTGCCATAGAATTTTATATTATAATTTTTGAAAATAATTTTATTTAATTTTAAAAATTAATATGTAACCTTAGGCCCTAAATAAACTTTATTTTAAGAACTTATGTGTGTTTTCAATTGGAAAAGGTAGCCTACCCTAAATAAATTACCTAAAGCTGGTTTGATACAGCCATTTGTTAGAACCAAAAGTAAACTGTGTAGACTAGTTTATTTGTCTAGAAAATTTAAACCGGTTATATATTGTTACATATAAAAATATTTCATGCTTCATTAACAAGATATTAAAATAACGTTAAGGCGATATTCTCGATTTTAATTTCATCATTTTAGTTTTAAAATGTATTTACTGTCTTGAAGTCCTTAATTTGTAGACAAACCAAAATAATAAATGAGTTTACGGGGTAACAATATACAAACTTGATGTAAATTATTTTAAGAGCCATCTTAGTAATATTCTTGATGTGTCACTCTCTCTGTCATTTAAAGAAATCATCCATCAAATAATTCAAATAATCCCAAATTAAAACCAACTTTGAACTACCTATGGCTTGATATTTGAGGAAAGAGTGCAACAATTTGTGAAAGTAAACTGGCCGTCCAACAACATGTTTAACTTTCAGGAATAACACTTTTAAGTAAAGCACTTCTTATTTATTTCGGATTTCTTGTACAACTGGGCAATTTCTCATTTCTCAGAACTCACTCTTCTGAGATACGTTTGCTGTCACTCGAAGTAAAATACATCGTCCTAGAAAGAAGGCCATAGGATGCAATTATAAATTATTTTTTATAAAAAGTAAAAGCCTTTATTAGGTAACCTAAAAATATATATATATCGATTCCGGTTTTGGTTCTTTAGCAATTTACTTTTTGGGTTCCTGTTCCGGTTCCTTAAAAATAACTGTTAATTTTGGTTATCGGTTCTGGTTCCGGTTTGACTCCCTGCATATAACTAAACAAAGGTGGTCCTTTGGCTATGATAACTCAGGCTCATAGTCACACATTTACCTATTGGGTTCCCTTTCAAACAGCACCTCTTCACTACCCTTTCGTTACTGACTCCTGTGTTTCTCCTACAAATCCATACTCCACATCTGTAAAACAACATTGGCATCAACACACTATTAAATACTGCCATCTTTACCTCTTTTGATACTTGTTCATTATTTGCAATTGTCCACATATATCCAACTATTCTCCGAGATACATTCACCCGTCTGTCTATTTCACCAACTATCCTTCCATTTTTACAGAACATTCTGCCCAGATACACAAAAATCATTCACTTATTCTAACAGTTTTCTATTTATACTAAGTTGACAATCATTTCTTTATCCGTCCTTATCAAAAACCAATACCTTAGTTTTGAAGACATTTTTACCAAGTTCCATTCTGCCTGCCACTAGCCTACATTCAAACGATTTAATCCATTCTGCGTGTCACTTTAATTCTCAGCCATTAATAAGGCATCATCTGCATATAACAGCACTTTCACATCTCATTGTCCAATTGTACACCAACCACTTTCTCATAAGAATACATCATACACATATCCAAGAAAACATTAAACAATCATGGAGATACAAGACAATCTTATCTAATACCCTGTTCATTGTCAAACCATTCTCTCAAAGCTCCATCCACCCTAACCCACGCTTTACTTCCATTACACATCACCATAATTGCATTCACTGCCCATGCATTCACACCATACTCGCTAAGAACATTCCATAACAAACTCCTCCTATTCACCCAAATGTATGCTTTTTTCCAGATCAACGAATTCACAATGTAACTACCTTAACTTGCGTGGAAGCGTGATAAATAACAGTCAAGGAGCTACCAGAGAATAAAATTATATATTTTATTTGTTATAAGAGAAATGTATGATACATAATAAAAATTACAAATGAAGTAATATCGCTTGAAGCGAGTTAAGTTGAAGACTTTGAAGTTATACATAATATTTTATAAACTACCAAAATGACTAGGAGGTTCCAAGTAATATACTTTTAATATAAACATAATGTCTAATTAATATGAAAACTGACTAGAGTTTAAAGTTGAAGACTTCAATATAATCATATTTCACATTTAATATGAAACTAGACCAAGGTTTAAAGTGAGAAACTTTAATGTAAACACATTCCATTTATATGAAAATATACTATACTTTAATATTGAATAAGGCGACCCCATAAATATACATCAGTTAGCCAACAGCCTATGGCCATTATAAATGAAAAGACTCCGTAAATATACGAAGTTCACTGGACAACACAAAGATAAGGATATGAATATTGCACAAAGACTTTACAATACTAAAAAAAATATGTATACATTTCCCAGAGCACACTAAAATAAAGACAATAATATCAATCAAGCTCGCCAATAATGGCGTAAATACCCCGGGCACAGTAATGACAAGGATCCCAAGATCATATAATAAATTTTGCCTGCCTCCGGAGCTAATGTTCTGACATGACATAATAGAGCAGTGAAAAATACAATACAACATCAAGAGGATGTCTTACAACCTCAAATAAGCTAGCACGCATCTTACATTAAATAGAATCAGAGTCAAATTTAGTACCCCATTTAGCAATGAATCCCATAGAGATAGACTCATACCAAAACCCATACAAATTTACGATGGCCATCTTCCTTTTGTACCGCTTAAGGCGGTTACCTAACCATAGCTACAAACAACAAGTGATTTCTCCCTACATAATAAAAGATAAAAATACAATCAAATTAGCATCCCTGAAACATATCCATTTGATAAAGATGCAAATGATTAAACCAAAGGCAGTAAGAGCGCTACTCAAAGTTAGCCGACTGGCGGCGAGAATAGAAAGAAAGATTCACTCATGAACAAAAATTTAGTTCCTCAAACAATTAAATAGAATTAAATTGTGGCTACAAATTAACCATGTTGAAACCCCAAAGAAACCCACCCTAAAATTAATAATTAAATATTTTATAAGTCAGAACCAATAATTTTGAAAAGATTTCCCCCACTTTAAGCCAAAATAGAATTTTGGATGTTATAATTAAGTCTAAGCTTAATTCGGCGCTCTCACCTTAGTAAGCCAGTAAGACAATGAGCGATGATACAAACGAACCACCACAATATATAGCAAGAACGTAACAATTACATGCCCACAGAGAGAGGGAAAAAAGGGGTGGGGGTGGAAAGGAAGGGAGGAGACACAACAGCGCTGGGAAGGTACACGGAGACTCCAGGAACTAGTAGAAAGCAGTAGAAGCGTCTAGACAGCGGACTTGAAGACTAGCGGCGTGGAGTCGCCATCACATGTTCTTTCTGGGTGTGGCTTCCTTCATGAGCAGACAGTCGAATCATATCTACATTTAGTCCATGTAATTGTGTGTTAGGGAGAGGAGTTCGTGGCACATGTGATTCAGAGTTAGAGTTCAACATGGCAGAGGGTGAGTATTCTCCTATTTGATCGAGCTTGTTACGCGTAACTTGTTTCAACAATAAACTTTCTTTCTTACTGCCATACATGTCTCAATCACTTGTTTCAATGCAAATATCTGGTCCATGCAACCTCCGCCTGTCATGAAACCACATTGCACACCTCAAGTATCNCAATTTTTTTTTTTTTTTTGCGCATTCTCTCAATTAAAACTCTCCCTGGAATACTCAACAAACTAGTCACCCTCTAATTCTTACATCAATTCTTATTGCCTTTGCCTTTATACAAAGGAACAATGACACCATTCTTATAGTCATAAGGAACGTTCAAAATCCCAGCACACACATTGAACAACTCACTATCTGACAAAAAGTAACATCCCCCCACACATAAGCATTTCACTTACAGTAATCCCCTCACACCAACAGCTTTGCCATTCTTTAACACTTTTATAGCCTTTAACACCTCAGACTCGTTAATTATTTCACTCCTCATAACATTTTCCCTATTTTATGCTACTTTCTCCATCAAATTGCTCAAAATACTCTCTCCGTCACTCTCTTGTACTGTTTTCATCCCCATTATCTCACCACACTCATTCTGAATGCCACAGGTCTTTCCTTGCACTCCTTGTTTCGTTCTCTTTACCCACTTGCAGAACAGCTTATTTCTTTCATAATCATTATTTATTCTTATTCTTTTAATCTTGTTTGCTCTTTAATCCTCTTTACTACTTTCTTTGCATTCATATTTTCTCTCTGTGTATGTTCCACAACCTCTTAAGTTCTGTTTCACTTTTCACAACAATCATTTGTTGGTATGCTTCTTCTTTTCTCTCGCAGTTTCTTTAATCTCTCTTTAAGTTTCCCCACCACCGCAGATCAACACATCTTTCGCGCACTCAGCTACAGCCTCTTTTGTTTGGTTCCAAGCATTTTCAACACCATTAGTATGTATTTCAACACTCCATCATGTTCTTGTAAAGTTAATATTTTGCCCAGCACTCTTTCATGTTATGCTCTAACACTTTTATCATGCAACTTTTCCATGTTCTCTCTTATTGATTAGTACTCTTGCGCTGCTTCCTCACATAATTCCTACCTAGTTCAACTTCTGAGATCACTAGGAGGTGATGATCAGTTCCACATTCAGCTCCACGCACAGCCTTAGTATTCTTTACTAAACTTCTCAGTCTCTTATCATACACCACAAAATCAATTATATTTTTTGAATCACTCCTTTGCTATGTATACAAGTGAATATCTTTGTGTTTGACACATATAAACCTTTTTCTAAACACAAATTCATTAAACCATTACTGCTATCATTTACTCTGTCACCACCATATCTTCCTAACACACTCTTTGAAATATCTCTTTAGGTACCCACCTATCCATTCATAAGTCCTAGAAAGATAATTCCTTCATCCTTCACTGGAGCAAAACCAGCAACCAACATAATTCTACGAATGCCCATTTTTATACGTACTCATATAAGTTTAAATTACACCAACTCATACCTTCTCACAAACAGCTTAGCTCCCTGACTATCCCTTTCCCATTCATCCACACCAAACCATAGTTCCAAGCTACCATCACTTGTCATTAAAACGTCTTTCTCATTTCGCTTGGTTTTACATACACACAGAATATCATTCCTTCCAAAAATGTCCTCCCTACCACAAACTCCTCTCACATTCAACATTCCAATAGTCCATTTTCTCTCCAGCTTGTCTACAGACAGTTTTAGATATTTCCTAATTTCTTTTAGTAATCAGTTTTGAGAAGTCCAGGTTGCTAGCCTTGATTGTACCTGCACCCGTGTCAGTATTCGCTACTTCTGGTAAGGATACTGTATTTATCGATGTTGGCACATTTTAGCCAGTATACCACAAGTACAACCCTCGCCAAGTCTTACCCTGAGCACTGTTCCTACAAACCAGAACTATAGATACCATGCCAGCCAGTGTACTATTAACCGTGTCACTACCATTAGGAGGGCACCAGGGCAACAGAACAATAACTTAACCGTGACTGGGATATCAATTGAGAACAGGTATTATAACTTTAAAAAAAGCTAAAAATCAGTATGGGCGAAACACTACTACAATCATTATTTGAAATTGACTTATTTTATCACTACTGGACTAACTTTGGTGGTCAAATGGTCTAAGGTGTCACTTTTGCGCTAGACTAGACTGCCAATGATGAGGATATTGGGGTTCGAATCCCTGTTAAATTTATTGAGGGTAGGTTTCCTTTAATGGTTTTCCCCATTCCCCCTCCATGCAAATGTGGGTACAATTCCTCTAAATTCCACCTTCCTCATCCCTAACACATCAGTGTAATTAGTACATGTGTGCATATAACCCAAACAATAATGTCAGATTTTGTCCGCTTCAAGTGCATTTTGAAAATATTTATACAAGATGACACCTAGCTAGACCTAGACTCACCAGGGAAACTGACCCACTCCATTCGAGTTTAGGTATGTGTAGGCTTGTGTTTGGCATCAAGTTGCACTTGAAGAGTGCTAGGTCTGACTATGAAACTAACCCTATGATTAATTTGTATTAAATAATTTTCTTAAGAGGAATTCCCTTTTCCACTTCCTTTATCGCCGCTACTTTTTCGGTCACAGTTAATGATTTATAGGACTGTGACTTGGACAGTGACATCACGATACACACACACATACAATCACTACTGTATAGTATGTACTAAACAAAAGCTAAACAACAAAACAAAATAAACTTGCACGCCACAAGAATATCGCTACGACCGAATCACTAAGAACACCGCAAGTAACCGCTCGAGAAGTTTGACCTTGATTAATGGAGTACAGAACTGTAGGTGTAAACAAAGACGTATGATTGAGTAGGGGAGAGGGAGAGGCGTGAAGAAGGGTATTGACTGCATTCCAACGTCACCTCCCCTGTTTCCGAAAATAGAAAAACACAGCGCTGCAACTAGAAGTAGGAAAACAATACTCCACAGTACATAACAACTTACGAAAAGTTTGAATTAACCAATACAAAATTCATGGGATTGGGCAAATAATTCGAATTAGACGATTTTGAATTACGAAAGTTAGAATTAGTCAGGTTCCACTGTATTGATTTAACATTGAGTTTTTGGTTACCACTCTGCTTAATGTATTTAATGTTACTTGTCCTGAATTTGTTTTCTTCTTAAGTCAACAACCTGAAGGTTAGTTGGGGGTAATTTTTATCCAGCCATAGTCCTTTCACCGGTTAGAAGCTACTGTCTGCACCATCTGGTACAAATCTTATATACTAAGGAAGCTAAAAAGTATGGTGGTGCCTCGTTGCTGAATTTCTAAGAGTGAGCATGAAAGGGCCTACCACTTTTGCCGGAAAGATATTGTCACATACCTTTTAGGTTTGTTTTACACTCCACAATCGACATAGGGCCAAGGGCTTTACTTCCCCTTCAAAGGAAGGTGTGATATGGATTTTCATTGCTCAAGAAAAATCCGTCGGCTTAGCTGTGTAAGAACCCACAAGCATCGGGTCCTGAGACGAGCAGAAATTGTGTTAGAATCTTTTAGTACTAAACATTTATTTGAGAGTTTTAAATACTTAGTTCAGCCATCTTTAAAAAATGTATAACCAGATAGAAAAACCATGTACACACACATGCGTCATTTGGCCAAAGTTAAGCGCGTCCCTGCTAAATTTTGCTAAAATAGGTCCACACATTTGGCATTTATCACAAAACAAACATCCGAATTCGAACAAAACCTATTTATTCTCGGTCAATAAATCCAAGTTGGACACTTGAGAGAATGATTCCATAAGTGGTGTCGTCGTCGTTGCTGTCCTTATTCTCCCACTATGCCCAAATTTCAATTCTGGTTGTGCCACTGTTTATAGTCACACTTTAAAAGTATTGCCAAACCTACTTTATTTATATATACGAGGGGAGACCCAAAAGAAACCGGACTTTTGCTCTAAAAATTGATTTATTAAGTTTTTTACAAAAGTCTTTCAGTTTCCTTCAAAGTACTCTCCATTAGATGTGATGCACTTGTCCAGTATTTTTTCCCAGTGTTTGAAGCACCTCTGGAACTCTTCATCTTTGTAACGTCCAGTGCCCTCTGCAAATCTGTTTTTACAACCTCCACATCATCAAAACGCTTCCCTTTTAGATTTTGTTTCATTCTCAGGAACAGAAGAAAGTCGCACGGGGCTAGGTCTGCTGAATACAGAGTGTGGGGAATGACAGCCCACTCTTGAGAACCCAAATAGCGGTTCACAGACAAGGCCGTGTGAGCGGGGGGCGTTGTCATGGTGAAGGAACCAGTCACCTGATCACCAGAGTTACGGGCGTTTCCTTCGCACATCCTCCCTCAAATGTCTTAAAACTTCCAAATAAAAGTTCTGATTAACAGTCTGACCAG
>CABFOV010000823.1:0-27437 GCA_902141375.1 Timema poppense | reverse complement strand
GGGGGGGGGGGCAAATTCCCGGTGCACAATTCCGCAAAACATAAAAAAAAAGATCATTGTCTTAACATTCAACCTCACTTGTCTGGTTTTTTTGGTTGGGAGGAGTTGGGTGTCTTCCACTGGTTAGACCCTTGCTTGGTTTTGGGGTAATATCTGTGAGAACAACTCTCATCACCTGTAATAACCTTGGTCAAAAAGTTCGAGTCACTTTCAATCTGATTTTTCAAGTCCTGGCTCAAATTTAGGTGAATGGTTTTTTGATCCTGAGTGAGCAGGTGAGGAACAAACTTAGCGGCAACACGTCTCATTTGCAAATCCTCGGTCAAAATCCATTGGCACGAGCTCCAACTCACTCCTGGTTGTTCTGAAATTTCGTCGATCGTGAAACGACGATCATCGTAGATATTTTGGCAGATTTTTTCAATGTTTTCATCGTTTCGAGATGATGAAGGGTGCCCAGAATGCGCATGAACAACACTCATCTCACCACGCTTAAAGCGCCCAAACCACTCGAAAACTTGGGTGCAGCTCATAGCATCCTTCTTGAAAGCCTGTTGAAGCATTTGGTAAGCTTCCATTACCAATTTTTCAAGCAGGAAGCAAAATTTCAAACACACTCTTGGTTTCTTTAAATCTGCCATAACAATTTCACAGGCAGCAAATGAGAACAGTTGAGAAAAACAACACTACAATCAAACATAACTTTCTACTCAAACATCGCTTGGGCAACTGATTTGGGAAGGTCTCTAGTAGACCCACCTAGTGGGAGAACTCTCTACTATGCCTAGGAATGTCCACACGCTTTCAATCCGGGTTTTTTTTGTTCCCTCCTTGTATACTATACAAAACATTCACTGCTACATAGGATATTATCTAAAAACTTCACAGAACTATTTAACTGCAATTACTTAATGCATGCATCTTATTTTAGGCTGGACAGTGAAAATGAAGACTAATTTCTCCAAAGATTCTCCTGTATGGCTACTAGGGAAATGTTATCATCGTAAACTTTCAACAGTTCTTAATGACTCTACCTCAGCCGTCGAAGCAGGAGAGGAAGCGAATGGAATCAACAGTTTCAAGTCTGACTTCTCAAGCAAGTTCTGGCTCACCTACAGAAGAGAATTCCCAATATTAAATGGTTCCAATTTTACTTCCGATTGTGGATGGGGATGCATGCTTCGTAGTGGACAGATGCTGTTAGCTCAAGCATTGGCATGCCACTATTTGGGACGAGGTAGGCTATCTAGTTTTCTATCTCATTCATTAGCGCATCTAATGTGTAATTGTCATTATCATAGCTAAGTGAGGTGACTGGTCAGACCTTACACATGTGGGACCAGGTTTTATAAACAAAGGTATGCCAACAAGTATTCATAAAGGCATGGTGACGGATGTGCTAATTAATCATGTTAACTCTTTGAAACATAGGGGTCTAAAGAATTGTTCATTCAATGTCTTTAACATATTAACACAACATATTTATTATATTGTGACATAAATATTAGCTTTAATTTCAACAGTCGGTTAGAGTTAACTGGATATTAAAACTTATTTTCGTATTGTCATGAAATTGTGATTGCTCATTAGTCACGAATAAATGTGAATAGTTTTAAATTATGCTAGTTAATTCTGAAAATTAATTCTCTGATAGTTGTGTGATTTAATTCAGCAAAATTAATTTTCATTAAAAATAATATTTGAATATTCATAAACTATAGTTGAATTACTAATTGAAACATATAATATATTAAACTTATTATATACAGTTTATATTTTAACTCGTGGAGAAATTTGACTCTTGTCTGTAAGCTAATTCATATTTTATAAATATTTAAACCTTCATGGAAATATATATTTATTTTATTTTTTCCCTTAAAACTGGGCTAAAATTCTATTCAAGCTAATTAGACAATGAGAATTACTAATATTTGTTGAGTCTATAACATCATGACAGGGAATGTAACATATGTGGGGGGAAGATAGCAAGTAGCAATGTCTCAGGCTGTTCTAGCAACACTGACTAGGTAAGGTCACTTTACCGGAGTACATATCACCAGTTGGGATTATCTTACCCTCGGCCTGGCATATTATGTTCTGCTAGTAGGTGTTGTCTCTGCAATCGGTACAGCTTAAACAGAATTCCAATAAATAGACATTTCAAATAAATATTTGCAATTATCATTTTGGACACACTAATAAAATTGTTGAGTAAAATTAGTTTAAAAAACAAGTTAATTCTAAATATCTACATTGTATACTACAAAATGAGAGCAAATAAAATGATCAGGGTATTAAATGAACAGTATTCATATTTAATTAAAATTGTTGTAATTTTACCAATTTTAAACTGCTTGTACATTAAAAATTATTTTTATTTAACATGTTATAAATATTTAATTATGTACAGCTCATATGCATGTCTTACTTAGTTTATGGCATTAGGAACTCGAAAGTTCATTGTTGCACTTACAAGGGTATGCCACTTATCCTTATCTAGACTTAGTTCTATCCAGTCCACCTCATTACACCCTCTCTTTAACTTGAGCTAGTTCTATCCAGTCCACCTCACTACACCCTATCTCTTTCAGGGCTATTCTAATGTTATCCTCCCATCTGCATCTAGGTCTTCCCATTGGGTTTGCCAGTCAGTACCCTGAACAATCTTCTAAATTCTCCCATTCATGCTGCATGTCCTGCTCACTGTAATGTACGAAACTTGATTATCCTAACTATGTCTTGTGACCCATTTCGGTGGCCACATGATCCAAGGTGCTACTCTCGCAGTAGACTAGACTACTAATGACCAGGAGATAAAGGTTTGAATCTTGGCTGTGTGTACCGAGGATGGTTTTTCATAAATGTTTTTCCACTCCACTATCCCCCCACTAAAATGTGGATACACTTCCTATAAAATATAACCTTTGTATTCCCTAAAACCATTAGGGTATAAATAATTGTTTTTTATAATCCTAGTTATACATTCCTTCTCAGCAGGCGAGATGTTAACAACTTACTGACTGAGTAATAGCATGCACTTCCCGACTGTATTCTTTTCCTAATTTCCAATTTAATATTTTTATTTCTAGTTAAAATGGTTCCTAAATACTTAAATTCATTAACCCTGTCTAATGATATATTGTTCAGAGTATGCTCTAAATTACTGTCCCAAATCTGTGTTTTACTTTGTGATCATATGCTTAGTATTTTCAGCACTCATATTCTAAACCTATTTTCTTAGTAGCCTCTAGTAAAATGTCTGCATTTCTTACCACAGCTTCCTTATTACTACCCAACAAAGTCAAATTATCTGCGTAGCCTAATAGCTGTGTTGTACCGTTTAGTGTCAACCCTTTCCTAATAGCGTACTCTAAGGCCAGATTAAAGAGTAATGGGGAAAGTGCATCTCCTTGTTTCAACCCAGTATGTTATTTAGAAAGTATCTGATAAGTGACGTCCAACCCATACCCTGCCACACATATCAGTCACTCACTTAGTTTGACAAGTTTTTGGGTATCCCAAACTTGATTAAAATTTCTAATAGTTTATATCTTTTAACTGAATCATAGGCCTTTATAAAATCTCTGTATTATTGATGAACCGTCATGTTGTATTCCCACTTTTTTTCTAATATTTGCCGAATTGTAAAAATCTAATCCATTGTTAATCTATTTTATCAAAATCCATGTTGATGATCTATTGATTATTTCCTCTGCATATGGCATCATTCTCATTAAAATTATGTTATAATATTTTGGTATCATTTAGTGATATACCTCTATAGTCATTACACTCGGTTCTATCCCCCTTTTGGAAAATGGGTATTATAATACCTTCTTTCCATTCTTGTGGTAATACTTCATGGTTCCATATGGAACATAGCAATTTATGAATTTATATTTCTAACTTTTCACCACTACTCTTTTATTAACTCTTTTGGCATTGAATCTATACCCAGAGATTTATGGTTCTTTAACTTCCTAATAGCGTCTTTGACGTCACTATTACTTGGCTCAGGGACTAGTGGTTCAACAGTATGGGCTTTGACACTTTCACCCAATTTGGATCCTTCATGAACATTCACAATATTCTTGAAGTGGTTGTTCTATTTACACAAAACCTCACATGCATCTGCCATCATGTTACCATTGTCATCCTTGTCTAAATTGGCCCTAACCTGATAGCTTTTCCTAAATCCATTAATACCTAAATAAAATTCCCCAATATCCTTATTTTGGCTATTTTGTTATATCTAGCTAATATTAACCTTTAAATACTCTCATTTTGGTTCTTAATAAGACATGTCTAGTTATACTAAAAATCATCCTCATACATTAATTACTTTACCTTAACAATTGTACATGAAAACCATTAAATAGCAAGTTTGACCTCTTATAACGTGTGAACTGTAATTATTTAAAATTATTTAATCACAATTTATAGCTTATAATTATAGGTATCTTCATCTTGTGATGAGGAGGCTTGTGTGCATAAGGGATCCTGCGAGCTTTGCCGGCAGGAGTGTAAGCTTCTGGTAAGGCCATCCAAACCGGACAGGTCATTGATGATAGGCCAGACTAAGAGAGATAACCTGGTTCTCCAGGTGGGGGTTGATCGTCGGGCCAACTACCCTCGTAGTAAAAAAAAAAGTTACAAAACGCTTAAATATAGCCTTGGAAATTGGACTGGATATAAATGGACCAACAAACAAGATAAGGCAAAAAGGACTGAGATTAAGTACATGGCATATAACACAAAATGCTCCAGAGACAGTAACAATCCTTGAAGAGGAACGCTGGAAATATCATATGGATCTAACAGCACTCCAAGAAATTAGATAGAGGGAAGAAGGTATACATAAAGGAATGAACTACACTATATTTAACACTGGAATAAAGGCAGGGAAGTGCTTGTTTGGTAGAGGAATAGCCATCAAGAACGATATAGTTCATAATGTACACACGTTTGAGACATTTAACCATAGTGTGTGTTACATTAGAATTAAAACAAAATTTAACAATAATCAGTGATGGCTTTTCATGCTTTGACCGAAGACAAGGGTTGTGAAGATAAAAATATGTTTTATGAAATTATAGGGGGGGTTATACGATTGGATACCTCAGTATGGTATGAAACTGATTATAAGATATGCAAGTGCATGGATTGGAAAAGAGTCTGTAAGGAAAATTAGGGCCAACACACACTGCATGAAGAAACCAGCGATAATGGGTTGAGACAAATAACACTTTCAGAGGTTAAAAATCTAAGAATTATGAGTACAGTGTTTCTGTACAGGATAGTTCACCTAGGTACATAAAGATCACCAGATGGTAACTATGTCATTCAGATTGATCGTGTTTTGGTTGAAATAAGACACATACTTGAAGTACAAGATGTAAGGGTAGTACGAGGAGTGGAAATAGAAAGTGATCATTACTTAGTGATAGTCAAAGTTTACCAAAGAATAAGCAGTGAATTTACAAATAAAGGGACAAAGAAGTGCAATATAGATATTAAGTTGTTAGATGAGAAAGAAAAACAAGAAACCTTTGCTGTAGAGGTGAAAAACAGGTTTGAAGTATTGCAAGAGGAAGGTGGGAATGAGGGAATAGAGGAGTACTGAAGAGGATTTAAAATGGGCATAATAGAAGTGGCAGAAATGCTCCTGAAAAAGAATGTGAGAAAGGGGTTGAGTAAAATCTGGTACAATGAAACGTGTGCGCATGCTGCAGCAGACAATGGATGCTAAGAAGTAGTAATGATTGGTGCAAAGAAGAGTATAAGAAGGTATCAAGGCAAACTCAATACCCTTAAAGGAAGGAAAAGTGAACATTCATAAATAAACAGCCAAGAAAACAGATGAAGAAAGAAGTGGGAACAACTCAAAAGACCTCTACAGGTGCGTCAGATTCTTCCCAGAAGGGCTATGTTTCAAGGTTGGTGATGGTAGAAGATACAAATACAAACTTATTAACAGGAGAATATGAGAGCTTGACTGTGTGGAAAGATTACGTTGTACAGTTATTTAATAATCCTGTAGAATAAAGGGCGATGGAGGAAAGGAATATATTTCAAAATCTACAAACTGAGGTGGAAGAGCCAAACATGAATGGCATCAAATCAAGTTTCAAAAAGGATTTTAAATCCCCAGACACTGATGACATCAGAATTGAACTAATCAAGCAAGGTGGTCAATGCACAAGATGATTAGGAGAACATGGAAAGAGGATAGGATGCCTGAATAATGGAATGAAGTAGTGATTTGTCCAGTATACAAAAAAGGGTAAAAATTATAGGTGTATATCACTACTGTGTAGCGCTTATAAGGTTTTCTCGCATATTTTATTGCAAAAACTTACCCCTTACATTGAAGAAAATATTGAACACCAAGCAGGATATCATAAATGAATGTCTTTCACGGACCAGATGTTCATTATAAGAATAAATATTAGTAAAGCATGGGAATGTGGTGCACTGTCTATTTGAAGATTTAAAAAAAAATGACAATATAAACAGAAGTAAAATTATAGGAAATAATGGAAGAAGCAGGAATACTTCTAGATTAGACTAACCCAAATGTGCGTAGATAATGCACAATGTAAAGTGAGGGTAGAGGGAAGAGACTTTGCTTGTGTCAATGTTAGGGTTAGGCAAGGGGACTGCATTTCACCCACTTTGTTTAATTAGTATTAAAAAATGCACTGAAAAGATTTTCCTCACTGGATACAGAATTTTGGGCTATTGTGAAAATAACAGTACTGGCTTTCACAAACAATATAGTAGTGGCAGTGGAAATAGAAGACGAATTAAAAAAAAGCAGCAGCTGAATTAAGAGAAGACGCATGTAAAGTGGGATTGGTAATAAATTAAGAACAATCCAAATACATGGCTATAAAGAGAGAACCAGGAGGAAATGTAATCTTAGCAGTTGCAGAAATGAAGAAAGTTCGATGCTTCAAGCACCTTGGAACTACAATAAATGAAAACAACAACATGGGGAAGAGATATTGGCTTGGATACAGGCTGCAAATAAATGTGTCTATGTGTTAAATAAAATTGTCAGTACAAGAATAATGTCTAGAAGAACAAAAATAAGAGCATATAAAACAATATTAAGACCAGAGTTACTCTACGGATCTTAAGCGTGGACATTAAGTAAGAAGCTGGAGAAGAAGCTTTTAGCGTTTGAAAATAAAGTATTGAGAACAATCTTTGGACCATCGTAAGAAAGTAGGGAATTCAGAATTAGGAAAAAATTTGAGATATATGAACTTTTTAAGGAAGCAGACTTAACAGCAAAAATAAGAAGCATTGAGACAGAAGAAGGTATCTATAAAACAAGTGTGCCTAGGAAAACCAGAGTGAAGAAGGTCACTGGGGAGACCGAAGCTTAGATGAGATGGGGTGATGGAGTAAGGAGTGACCTTAGAGTACTGGATCTAGATGAGACTACTGCTGTCAACAGGAAAGCGTGGAAGAGGCTATAGAGCGAGGCTATGAACCGACTGCGTGCGGTTTGATGGCCAACTAGGTAAAGGTAAAATTATACACTTTTTAAAATTGTCCAATAAAATTTTTATTGTTGAATGACCTTAATACATTCAAGTAGAGCCATAATATATTTAGGCCTAATTGTATACAAAAAATACTATAGGTAAGTCTACCATAATAATATGATGACTAGACATCTGCAAAGCAGGATTTTTTGAGTTCGAATCAAATTTCAAATCAAAGCAAATATTCGCGAATTTTGAATAATTATTGAATGGAATCATATCTTAGTTAAATATGCTAAAATTATTATGTTAAATAAAAAATTACTCATTATTTTTAAAAAAAGATTAGTTTAATTTTGGACACTAGTCCTATAAGTTATCATGTATGCGGCTTATTCCCCAGTCATTATGGTCATAATTAACAAGCATTTACTTTATCTCACAAGAAGTGTTATTTAAAATATATCTATATATTTTATGCACATTGTGGGATTTGCTATGGCTTAAAACCTTATTGAATTTATAGTTTCGTTTGATTCACTTTATCGAGTCGAATAATATAAAATTCAAATCAATATCGATATTATTTAAGCTCCGCAGGCCCCTAATGATAGTTAATAAATATTATATAATACCACTCCTTAGAACTGTGGGATCATTAATGCTTAATGTTGAAAAATTAAAACTTAATTTTACAGAATCTTAAATATGATTTCCCAACTTTCTGAATATGATTAATGTCCATTAAAACCTTCCCTTATCCAAAGGAGTGTTCTTAAAAGAGGTTCTCACAGATTACCACTACCTTAGATACACTCAATATCATGTGTTGGCATAGCTTACACATTTCACTATGCTATCTGAACCAATTGAAATGCTATGTGTGCATGTGCAAGTGAGAAAGACGGGGAAGAGGGAAGACATTGGTTTTCATCTCTGGATCAAATTAGTGACAGGTAGTAAGATGCGGTGCTAAAAAAAATAGCGAGTGCTTAAGATGCCTTATTATCTTAAAGTAAGGCACAATTTACCTCTAATAACATTTAAAAAAATGAAAACCCAAGTTTTTAATTCAAATACAAATGTTTATAATTTTTTGTTTTAATGTTAAATTTATCATACATTCATTCACGGGTGTCTACTTCTGTTCACTATCTGAAATAATCATTAAATATAAATAGACATCACAGTAGTGTTTTCTACACAAAGCTTTAAGAAATAGCTTATTTTTATTTATTTTTTTGTTTTGAGAGTTATTAACACACGACTTATAAAAATAACTTAATTTTATAATAAACACACCAGCCAGTTCCCCAGCCATGAATTTTTCACTTTGAAAAGGTATATCCACTTTAACCAATGATACATTTTTCAGTCTTGTCGGGAATAAAACCCTAGATCTTTATTTGAGAATTATTTCTTTGATCATGGTCATTATCATTTTAGTATTTTTAACATCATAGTCAATTCTCTTAAATACTGCATTTAACAAGTGCAATGTAACCTTTATTCAATGTGGTAACAGTATTACCTACCAATAATACATATTAAACCTTTAAGGTTGCAAAATGTAAACATTAATAATTACAATACCATAGAGTTTTAAAATCCTATTTGTCTGGTAAACAGAAATAAAACCTCAATTTTCTTTCCTTAAAATTTATTTTTTATTTGTGATTTGAGAACTTGATTACTTATTTTTCAGATTGGCGATGGAATGAAGACCAGTTACCCAACTCTTCCAAACTGTTCAAAGAAGATTGTTCCCATCGTAAGATCATCAAATGGTTTGGAGATAATCCTTCTCCAAACAGTCCACTATCAATTCATATGTTGGTGTCACTAGGTGAGGCTTCTGGGAAACGACCTGGAGATTGGTATGGCCCAGGAGCAGTGGCTCACTTGTTAAGGTACCCAGCTATACATTATTCTTCTTTCACACTATAGAGCAGTTTAGAAATTTAATCAAATATAACTGAAATCAGTTTAGTTTAAATTGGTTTTTAAGATGTGATTTGGCTCTATTTTGCATTCATATGTGCAAAATGTTCAGCAAAACTGGTGTGAACGTGTTGATCTAGTTCTGAAACTTGATCATCACCACATTGAGAGGATTCTCTAACACAATCGAGTAAAGTCGTTTTTCCTTATGTATGGAGACTTTTGGGACATTCTGTATATTGCCATATGGTGGATGTATTTTATTTGAGCGCTGTTTAATTTTTCTTTCGTTGGAAATAATTATCTTAAAAGTTTATAAACATAAAACATAATTTAATTAACTCTTTATATATCTAATATATAATTTAAGAATTTTCATATTGTTGCATGTTCAAAATAATAATTCTATAAACAATTTCAAAGTGTATTCAAAACCATTCTTTTACAGGGAAGCTGTTAATTTTGCTGCTCAAGACAACAATGAATTCCAGCATTTTTCAGTGTATGTGGCTCAAGATTGTGCAGGTAAGTCCAGCTGATGTGGTAAAATTGTTAATTCTCTACTAAGGGTTGACTAAACAATGCATAAAATGCTGATGATTACTTTTCTTATATTGTTATTCATTTTTAAAATTCACCATACAGTAAAACCCCGGTAGTCCAAAATTCCTTATAATTAATTAATTAATTAATATTTTGCACCGCGTCTTACTACCCGTTCGGGTTATACACTTTAAGTACTAATTACTCTAATGGATTAGGAATTGGGAAGGTTGAATAAGAGGAAGTGAACCCGTATTTGAGTGGAGGGAGAGTGGAAAACCATTTAGGAAAAACCACCCCCAGTTCACCCGACCGAGATTCGAACCTCGATCTCCCCGTCCTCAGCAGTCGAGCTCAACACGACTAGCATATTAGCTAACTACGCCACCAAGGCGGGTAAATTCCTTATAGTCCGAACACACTTTTCGTAAAATGAGGAAAAGAATAAAGTCAAATGAAATATATTTTATTGATTAATAAGCTCAAAGTTAAAAGATAATGGTAAGAAACAGTGATATCTATAACATAAATGCTTAATATTTACATGTTGTAGTGACAAGCGGTGTTTTCCTTCAACTAAAAATAATTACAGAACATGTTACATGTTATACATCAGTTTAATGGATTAAAATTTTATTAAACTCACTCAACTGTTATTTTAAATTCGTGAAAATATTTTATCCCTGTATTCTCCCACTAAATCTGAATTTTCGCTGATCCAAACAATCTTCGGTCCCAATTAGTTTGGATTAACAAGGTTTAAGTGTATATAGTTATATATGTTATATAATGCCAAGTTGGCAGTGTATAATGATAGTTTTCAGTTGGTGAACCGTCGACCTCGGTGGTTTTAGAGTAAAGGTCTCGCCCCAGGACCCGATCTTCATGGGTTCAAACCCAACCGGGGTCGACTAATTTTTCTTGAATGTTAAAAACCAGTAGCACAACTTTGGATGGTAAGTAAAGCCATCAGTCCTATGTTGATTGTGGCATGTAAAATAACACTGGAAGGTATGTTAGAATACATTTCCCGGCAATTGGTAGGCCCTTTCGCTCTCTCTCTCTCATAGAAAATCTAGTGTGCTGAAATAATCTGTCCAGAAAGTTCATGTTAAATACCTCAAGTAAATGAAAATGAAAAAAAGTTGGTCAACCAAACATTGCTTTTTACTTACTAGTGACCCCTCAGAAAGAGAAAGTATTGTAATCGACAAAAATATAATTCGAGATTTTGATGGATGTCAACCTTTCATGACCCATTTACCCCCCAAAAAAGTGTTTTGCAATGCCGTTTGTTTGTTAATGGGACTAGAGCCAAAACCATTTACCAACTATGTTGAATCTTAGTATTGGTTTTAGTAAGGTTCTCCGGAGTTTTTTTTTAATTATCTATATACTCCTAAGACTAAGGGTAGTTTACTTAAAAGTGAAAAGAGAAAAATCGATTTTCTCAAAATTGGTTCTAATGATGTAGATTAAAATTTGTATAGAGGCAAGGCTTGCTCTAGGGAAGTGGGGCAGGTTAAGCAGTTGCTTAGGATTTGGTAGATTTGGAAATTAGGCAAAAAAAAGATATATTAAATTTTTAAAGTCATTTATCAAGAATGTAGATCATGTCAAAAAAAAAGTAATTCTTAAAAAAATAGATTTATAATAGCAATAATTGGGGTAATATGCGGTGCTGAAAATAATAGCAATCACATTTCTTTTAGTAATAGTTGGAAGCGCCGAGAGATGTTTTTCCAAGCTAACACTTAAAAAATCTATATTTGAACCACAATACTTCAAGAAAGATTACGCGGACTTATACTTCTGTCTATTGATATGTAAAATAGCCCAAACATTTGATCTTAAAGAATTAGTAGAACAGTTTGATAAGGCTAAAGCATGAAAAATTAATTTCTAAGTGTTGTTTCATTACATGTACATTTTTAAATTTAACATCCTGTGTTTGTATTTTTGTGTAAATAATTATTTTATTTTAATTATTAGCAAAACTATCTTTTCTTAACTAAATATAAGAGGGCAGTTTGGAAAGTAACCTCCGTTTGGCTGTAAATAAAAAACTTGCATAAAAAAATATTTTATTATATACATCTTAAAACTACAGCTTTTTACTATTTTTCAACATAGTCGCCATTTAAATTTAAGCATTTGTCAAAGCGTTTCACTAATTACAAATTCCTTCATAAAATTCAGCCGCCTGGGCACGTTGTCAATCTTCCACGGCATTTTAAAGTTCGTCGTTGTCATCGAAGTGCTGCAACGCGAACCACTTCTTCATGTGAGTGAAGAGATGAAAATCACTTAGCGCCAAGTCGGGGCTTAAAGTTCGTCGTTGTCATCGAAGTGCTGCAACGCGAACCACTTCTTCATGTGAGTGCAGAGATGAAAATCACTTAGCGCCAAGTCGGGGCTGTAAGGGGGATGATCAAAAACTTCCCATTTGAATTGTTTTAAAAGCTCTTGAGTTTTTCGAGCACTGTGAGGACAAGCGTTGTCATGCAAAAACACAACATCGAATGTCAGCATACCGTGATGTTTGTTTTGAATGGCTTGTTTAAGTTTCTTCAAAGTTTTACAGTAGACATATGAAGTGATCGTCGTACCCCGTTCCAACTCCCTCGGCATCCCAAAAAACCATAACCTTCCTCGATGACAAATTTTGGCGGGCTTTCTTCGGATTGCATGAAGAATTGGTATGGCCCCAAGCCATCGACTGTTGTTTCGTTTCGGCGTTTACGTACACCACCCAAGTTTCGTCACCAGTCACAATTCTCTTCAAAAAACCTTCTCCTTCCACGACGTGGCGTGAAAGGAAGTCTAAGGCAGAGCCCATTCGTTTGGTTTTGTGGACTTCTGTAAGCAATTTTGGTACCCACCGAGCACAGAAATTTCGGTAGCCTAATTTATCGGTGAAAACCTTGTACAAAACCGTCCGAGAAATTTGCGGGAATTGTTCAAAAGGTCATAGATGGTGAATCTTTGATTTTCACAAACTTTTTTGTCAATTTCTTAGACAAGATCATTACTCACAACAGAAGGACACAATTGACAATGAATGTCTGCTGCTGAAACGTTTTGTGCTGAAAGAAATCTTATTATATCACGCACTTCGCATTTCACAGGTATATTTTATTGCAGCGCTCATGTTTTGAGATTATACCAAGCGAATGTGTGAAAGAACAAGGTTCATACTGTCACAGCTGGACGCTTACTGAATCAGAGAACATGCAGATGTGACCATGGCGGCGCTCCACGCACAACTACTGGTGCCACTCTAGAACAGCGGTTACTTTCCTAACCACCCTTGTATGAATCATGAGTTTTTTTATGTCTTGAAAGGTGAGAGCGGTATTTTAATGCTTTACCTAAGTCAGTAAAAAGGACTTTGCTGCCACTGTTTAACATAACAAAAAAAAATGGTGCATTTCATTTTCCTATAAAAATGACTTTGAAGGTAGTTAACATAGATGGAAACTACACACTTGATTATATCTCCGCAACTCTTTGAGATACAAAACAACCTATCACTTCAAAGTCGTTAGGAGACTTAAAAATAAACCACTTTTATTCTGAAGAATATTTTATAATTTCAATATTTTCTAAGCTATAGGCAAATATAATTTTTTAAATGGAGCTATGGGATATTAAGAGTTGATAATGCATAGAACAAATAATATGTTTCTGTAACAATGTATCTTATTTCAGGTATGCTCTTAGGGGAAATGAGATGTTCCTTTTTTCCTATCATGTTCCTTTAACAATGTATATTATTTTGTTTCTCGTATCTTACAAGATAATAATTTAAATCAAGGAGTGATAAGTCTGTGTAGTGCACTTTACCATTTATTTTTAGTCTATTTTATTTTATCTTTATAATCATATTAGCGGATTTAATCATACATCAATATTGACATTGATTTTAATTTACTCCTTGGCCTTGGCTCCACCAGGTGGCGCCAATGTTTAAGTATTATTTTAAATAAATAACTATTTTACATGCCTTTTCCTTATTTGTATGTTCCCCTTGCTGGGAAATAACAATTATTTTATAAGATTTTAACAAGCTACACCGTTTCTCAAAATATACATGATGATTTAGCTTTTTGAGTGTTAATACACAATTAGTATTATTTCAGTGTACATCCAAGATGTGATGGACCAGTGCCACGATTCTTGGAATACCTCTTGGAAAGCCCTTATACTGCTTGTACCTGTTCGTCTGGGGGTTGAAAAGATGAATTCTATTTATGGCTCTTGTTTGACTGCTTTGCTCACAATGGAGTGTTGCATTGGAATAATTGGAGGAAGACCAAAGCATGCCCTCTATTTTGTTGGTTTCCAAGGTATTTCTATTTTTTTTCTTTTTTTTTCTTAATGTTTAACTGACTCTCTTTGATGGTCAAATAATCTGTCACTCTCTCAATAGACTAGACTGCTGATGACATGCAGATCGGGTTTGAATCCAGGTCTAGTCTACTGAAGGTGTTTTTTTATAAATAGTTTGCCACTCTTTTACACAATTTCAATTATATTTCCTCTGAAATTTTACCTTACTTGTCCCTACGCCAATAGCCTAATTAAGATATAAGTTTTTTTTACCCAAACTGGCAGTTAAACACTGTGTAAATAGATTTTTTTTAATTAAAAATTTCTCCCCTTAATATTTTGCTACGGGAAGCTAATGAAATGGTTTGAAATTAATCTCTTTTAGTTAATTTTGTTTTTGCAGTTATTGTGATATGAGTAACAAGCTGGTAAGGGTCGGTCACCTCTCTCCCAAGATCAGTCACAAGCTATTACTCTTTAGTATTAATTTCCTCCCTCCCCCAAGTCCAATGGAGTGAATGAAGGGGGAAGTCTATGTATATGTTTGGCCAGCAACAGGAGGTTGATTTAGTTTGCTAGAGCTTGTGGGGTGTATAGGTATTTGCAACTGTGCTCAGCATATTTTATTGCACACTATACCAAGAGTTTGTGTTTTGTTGTACAGGCTAGTGTAACGTTTGTGTGATGCACATGGAGTATTGTACCAATGATTGACAGTGTGTATAGTTATATGTAAGGTATTCGTGGAAACACAGTGTTCCAGCAACATGGGGACTGTGTTGTCAGCCAAAGTAATCGTAAGAAATGGAATTTTTATTTGAGGCTTTCGTGTTGAAGTTATTTAAGGGACGACAATAAATGTAAAAAGAGATATAAAATAAGCTATTAATAAATCAAAGTGAACTAAGTGACCAAGAACTAAAAGTAATGACACATTTTTTGTAGTGTTTTAATCTAATCATTTTACTATGATATTACAGTGTTTTTTGAAAATACCTTAGATTGTATTATTGAACTATCCTATGCTCTAATCACACTAACATATTTAATAAATAGATATCAATACAAGTTGTCTAGTGATTACCATGATAATTGAAAGATATTATTAGAAGCGTCACTTAAATTATTGTCAGCACTTAACAGGAGTTTGAGGGGTTAGGGGAGTTCATTGATTTGTTACATCCTGTCCCAAATCTAGCCACTGGCATTTGATTTGCCATCTATGTTCTGGTAAGATTTTGCGGGAGCTTCCCTTTCTGATATACCATTAGTTTCTCATTCACCTTGAATTACCTCTGCAACTTTGATGGATTACATGTGTTTAGCATTGGGTATTTAAATAGAATAGTAGCTGATAGTTTAGCATGTTGATTATGTGTGTGTGTGTGTGTGTGTGCTGTTTCAGATGAAAAGCTTATTCATCTTGACCCTCATTATTGTCAAGAAGTAGTGGACGTATGGCAACCAAACTTCCCACTAAATAGCTTTCACTGTAAATCTCCAAGGAAAATGAATCTTAGTAAGATAGACCCATCATGCTGTATTGGGTTTTATTGCCGAACTCAAGAGGACTTCTACAGTTTTGTAAAAACCGCACAATCGGTAAGTTTTTTTTGTTATCAAAATCTAACCATAAAGTCACTGTGAAGTGCATACACAATTATTGTTCAAGCAAACATTCCTGTTGCTTACTTTGGTACAACTTCTTAGAAATTTTGTGATTAAAACAATTCCCCTCCACCGCCATCCAGTGGGAACATCTAACCAGGGACTTTGTGGAGATCTCAAGCAAGACTATTCAGAGGATGTAGACACGCAGCCTCCCTCAAATACCTCCGTACCAATTGACTTGGCCCATCCCATCTCTGGCCCTACATCCACAGCTACTTAACAACCCTATCAACTTCCCCTCACCCCGCCCCAACCATCACATCTCATACCCACCCCACCAATAATATACTCCCCACCAAACATGATTTACCCCAACCATTTCTTTCCCTTTCTCTTTAACAAGAGTGCTTTATCTAGCCCCCCTCCTACCCACCCCGGGTAGAGAACAAAGTGTTTTACTCTCTTCTGTTGAAGAAGGGCCCTGATGTACCCTGAAAATGACATAATTATATGTTTTGTTGTGTTTTTAATTACTAACTTTGAGACCTAGAGTTTTCTGGGGAGTGTGTAAGCCTTGCCCTGCTATCCTCTTTTAAATGTTTAATTTAAAATAGCCATTTGGTGTCGTTTTTCCTTTGTTTGGATTAAAATTGGTTAAACATTTCATGACATTACTTTTTTGATATAATTTATAATAATATGTTTGTACTCATATTCATCTTGCAGGACAGTAAACAACATGCTAATTTTATAAATTTATTTTTACAGTTCCTTGTCCCTCCCTCTCAGAAAGCACAATATCCAATGTTTGTGTTCTGTGAAGGTAGATCAACAGATAGCTTAACAACTTCCACAAGATATATGATTCCTGATGATCACAAAACCAATGAGCAAGATTGTGAAATGGACAATGAATTTGAAAGTGAAGAATTTGAACTGGTTTGAACAGTTCATTATATTCTACCACACCATACGAATTTTATTTTATTTTCAAAATTTGATTTTGAATGGCTTTTAACATGAAAGTTATTGTTGCAGTCATAGTCAACTTTATTCCCGTAACTCTTAAGACAAGTACTTAATGAACTGCCCATCCTCAAGGTGTTTGGAATGGCTTTTGAAGCTAAACGTTTTAGATTATATAATAGTTTACGCAAGAAACTGCCACATAATTCACCTTTAAATCCCACCTAGCCCCATTACTATTCTTTAAGGCATGCAGCTTTTGAATTAACTTGAGCCAAAACATCTTAAATCTCACTATTAGAAACTTTTTTTCAGCAAATATCACCTTTTAAAAAATTGTTTTGACGATCAATATTTTCACTCTAAGCATTAGGAGAAGTAAGAATTGTTTTGTTGAACTTACACACTAGTGCTGGACTTTTAGTGAATGAGTTAAATGATGCATTGAGAGTTCATTCAAGTGCCTTGATTATGTGGGCAACAAGACAAAAATTTAGTAAATGATTTGGGGAGCATTATACTATAAGCTTTGTAATTTTGATGAAACATTTTTGTTTTTGATAATTTTGTAGAATTTTTTTCTTGGTATTCCTTTTAATATCTATTTATTTAGTTTTAGTATTTAAAATTCGTTAGTCACAAAATGTGATTGATAAACTTAGAAGAAAGTATGTGTGCCTATAAATGTTTATAAGCATGACTAAATCAATGTGTATTTTTAGTCTAATTAAGAAGAGCACCAAACTATATTATTGGGAATTACATGAAAAGGAGCTCAGATTAACCCTGATTAGAGTCACTGATCTCAAAAAAAAAAATTCAATAGAACACACATAAGTTGACCCCTCAAGGATAAGCAATGTTACTGGTCATCATTTTGTAACTCTCACTACAGTTTGTTCAATTTCATCAGTTGGCATTGATTTTCGAATTAATTTTGGAGGGTTTCGATAAAATACAAGTGTTGCAATCAACCTAAGTGGTTTTGGGATTAAGTACTCACCTCAGGACCTGATGTTCGTGGGCACAAACCCAGCCAAGGTTGACGGATTTCTCTTGAGCAATACAAATTTGTAGCACAACTTTCATCAGAGGGGAAGTAAAGCTGTCTGTCACATGTCACTTGTGGCGTGTAAAAGAATCCTGGAAGTTATGTGAGAATACCATTCCCTAGCAAAATTGGTAGGCCCTTTCGCCTTCGCTCATAGAACTTCTCGTGTTCTGATATAATCAGTCAGTTCAGAAAGTGCATGTAAAATACCTCCAAAAAATAAACAAACAAACTAGTGTTACAGACACATTCATGCATAAGTAGAAGTCAAGCTTTAACTAACATATTTGTGCATGCTTTTGATATTGTATGTGTTTGTTAAATAACTTTTTTTTGCTAAATCTTAAACCCAGTGAACTTTAACAGAGATAAGCTGGGCTCTCATATTTTTAATTATAAATCATATTCTATTTTAAGTCTTTTATTTGGATTTAAATAATTGGCTCATTTTGGTTGAGACTGTTAATTAGTTGGTGTTGTGCAACGAATTTGGTTTAATTCTGTGCGTTAATCAATAACAATGTTTCCACTTTGATGAAATAGAAAAACATATATATAAATTAAGTACTTGCAAATTATTTTAATGAAAGCATTATAAATTCCCAGTGTGTACAGAACAAAGAGCATTGAATGCGCTAGATGCTCTAAGCCAACAACCAATCTTATTTCCTTTTTTAGGGGGAAGGCTTCTGAAACTCAACAATGTGGTGATTTTATTTCCTCAAGTCCTATAGTGCTCTTCAGATCTTTGCAAGTAATTTGTCATTGTTGGTGAATTCATATTGCGTTTTCTTCATTGATTAACTTTGTTATGTTAAAGATTTAGGAAACATGATTTAGAAATATATTATAGAACTTTATATTAATTATTATAACTATAATTATTATCATTATTATTATCATTATCATCATCATCATCATCATAAATTTAAAACATCTTGAATTTTCCTTCTTTAAAAAAAACCCATTCAGTTGCTATATTGTTTTTCTAGAAGTATTTGCCAAATTTGATGGTAATAATGCTGCTTTGGTAGGCTAATAGTTTTTACTTGTTAACTATCAACATATGTTTATTATATTTTGAATAGCTGTACTAGCCTTAATTTTAAGAAGAGATGAGCCGAATTATATTTTTCTCGAATAAGAATTTTATATTTTCTTTTGAATCTTCAAAAATGCACACTATTAGTAAACTTGAAAATATTTAAAATTGAATTTTTAAAAAAGTTTGTTTATGGCTTGGTGCCACTGACAAGTGATATTTTTAAGATGTCATATTTTTTAGTAAATGTATTATATGAATACAATTTTGTGCCTCCCAACTACACCAGAATATAACTCCTTTAAACAATTGCTTAAAATTGTTAAATCAAGACAAGGTCTTCATTATTGTAGTCAAGAGACTTTTTTGATATTGTATTGAATCTCTTGAATATTATAGGAGTCGAGCATCCCACCGCTACTTGAACATATTCTGCATAATATTGTGTTGAAAAGCTCTCTTCATAGTTTTCTAATTAACTGCATACCCATTCCTATTTTTAACCACTCTTTTATCTTAACAAAGTTATCTCCTTCTAAATACTTAGAGTAAACATATAATAAAATAATGCATTTTACTTTAAATTTTTATATGCTCGGTTTAACACTTGAGATTTGTCATTTCAATAATTATCAAATGTAACTTTAAATGTTTTTCTATAAGTGTGCATTTAATAATATTGTTTTAAGTTATCTATTTATTTATTTTAAAAGTATTACATCAATTTAATTTTCAAATATTTACCAGTAAATATTCATGTTTCACTACATATAGTTGATAAAATAATTCGTTGAAAGTGTTTTATTACGATTAACTGCTTTAAAAAAATGTTTTTAAACATAATAATAGTCTTGTATTTATAATAATTACTTAACATATTTCAAGTTAAATCTATAACATTGATGAAACTATTTAACAACACGAGATAGTTTGTTAACATGATTATTAATTTGTCATTAGTAACTAACTAATTTAAGTCTGAATTCATACTATTTATGTTATGTTTTTGTTCTGCCTTTTACCTCTCTTATCTGACTAATGAAAAGTTGGCACAAAACAAGTTTCATTATTCTTTATTAAGTGAATTAATCATGGTGAGTTAGAATCATTAAAATAAATTAAAATAAATACCTTAAAGTGGAGATACTTTAGACATAGGGGAAACTTAGAACAGTTTTTGGTAATTTTATGTTTGCCACATTGGTCATAGTATAATATATGGTTTCAGAGTTGCTAGTGGTACTTTTATTTTTGAGCACCTAGAGTGTGTTCTTGTGCTCTGTTAGAGGCTTTTTAGTTCAAGGTCCCCACCGCTTATAAATTGAACAAAATAATGTTGGTTTAAGCTTAATTTTAAACTAGTTTTAAATTCGACCCAAATTCAAACTTTTATTTGTTGCATAAGCTAGATATAAGTTCAATTGTAACTGCTAATTTGTATATAATATTTGTATTAACATTTCATACAAAAATTTATCTAGATATTTAAACCAACAAATATGGGTAGCTTGGGACAGTCAACATTTATTAACATAGAAAAAAAAAGACTGTTAATAAGTAAAAATTTGTCAATCATGATTCCAGCTAAAACACATTATTTTATTTTTTCAGTGTATGACACTAGCTCATATTTTGGCATTCATCTAATAGAACCACCAGCCTCAGATATTTATAGTTGCATGAAAGAGCAAATCAGAAAAACTTTAAGATATATTTGGTAAGAACTTGTTGAACTTGTCTATAATGTGAGTGGGTAACAAGGAGAAAACTGCCAAACAAATTGTTTACCATGCAAAAATATGTTTTAAAAACTTTAAAACTGTCCCAAATATCCCCAACTTGAAGTTAACATAGGAAAACAACATTTTAGTTTGTATTTTTAATATTATTTGGAATAGAGCACTAGGCTATATCATGGTTTAAATTAGGAGGGATAGCCAGCACACCTACCTCGCTGATACTGGATTAGAAAATGTATATAAAAAACCTGAACGGGTAGTAATATGTGGTGCTGAATAAATTTAACACTAAGTATTTATAATATTGATCATTCTTAATTTCATATTAATTGAAAGTTGAAGAAAAGTGTCACAACCCCACTTTAAGGTTAGTAGTTTTCTGCAGATATACATTAAAAATAGTCTAGGCAAATAAAAGGGGTGTTGATCGTGCACCCTTTAATTGATTTGAGATGCTGCTTTGAGAGAATTTCTTTAAAAATAATTTTCTATCGCTACTCCTTATATTACTTGATTAAGGTTAATATTTATAGAAAACTGTTGATGCTGATGATAAAAATAATAATAGATAAGAAAATAATGATGATAAAAATGGATTTTTTTAAATAGTAATAATAATAAAAATAATGTTAATTTGAAAAATAATAATAATAAAATTACCACCAGGCCTCAACAGAAGATAGTTTATTTCTACAATATTATTATTATTTTTCAAATTAACATTATTATTTTTTTTATCATTTTTTATTATCATTATTTTCTTATCTATTATTATTATTATAATCAGCATCAACAGTTTTCTATAAATATTAACCTTACTCCTTATATTAAATATAACAGCCTTTTTTTAACAATAAATCATAAAACGTTATCAGTTTGTTGTATTTGTAGAACTGTGCATCTGTGTAAGCTAGTATATATTTGGTTACTCACCAATTCCAAATCTTTCAACACACATTTATAACAAAAAAATATTATTAATAAGTAATATATGGCTATGAGATGGATCATAACATATTTTACTATGGCTAGTACCATTCTCTATTTATTAAAACTTTCAGCTCTTGGGTGTTTCTATAAATAGTAAAGCCTATCACTTAATTTTTTATCCATCATTGAATAGAATACCTTTTAAAATATTCAGAGCGTTTTTTAATTCATTTTATTTGGCATTTAGAATGTTAGCTGTTTTTTTATTTAAGGTATCTAATGTGCACTTTCTGAACTGACTGATTATATCAGCACATGACTTATAAAGTAACTAAAATTTAGGACAGCCCCTACCCATGAATTTATCACTGTGAAAGGAGAAACCCTCATCTCAGTAGGCAGTTTAATCTGTTCAATTACACTAATTTTAGATTTAAATATAACAGAAAACATTCGAAAATTTAAGGTGGATTTCTTTATTGCAAAAGGGTTATGTGCTATTTAATAATTAATTCATCATAAATTCATATATTTTATCAACATAGATACATTCAAACCAAAAAGCCAATTGGCATATGGCTTTGTATTAACTTAATATATGATACATTCAAACCAAAAATCCAAATGATGCATGGCTCTGAAAATATAGGAAAATTTGTTTTACAATATATTTGTAAACACAATAATCATTAATTATTTTATAGGATATACTGAAATAGTCTCCTGTAAGTTTGTTATATTTATTACTTGACAATTGTGTTT
The DNA here is from genome assembly GCA_902141375.1 of Timema poppense. Classification (NCBI taxonomy): domain Eukaryota; kingdom Metazoa; phylum Arthropoda; class Insecta; order Phasmatodea; family Timematidae; genus Timema; species Timema poppense. Next base: position 5,024 of record CABFOV010000823.1, on the reverse strand, counting down.
CTAGAGTTTTTTACTTAATTGTACTTATCACTAATTTAAACCATCCCTAGTTCTTAAGTCATTCTAGTTTAATAACATGATACGTTTTTTGTAGTCAGAAATAAATATTTATTCCAATGTATTATTTGGTATTATATTAGTGAGTTTTGCTGATGTGTTCCCTTTTTGTAGTCAGGAATAAATGTTGATGCTAATGTATTATTTGGTACCAGTATTATATTAGTGAGTTTTGCTGAAGTGTTCCCTTTTTGTAGGTAGAAATAAAAAAGTTACCATTCTTTTATTTGGTATTAAATTAGTAGGTTTTTCCAATGTTCCAAGTTTATTTTCATGCTGGTGTTTTATATCAACTATAGTCATATATGATTTGATTTTTATATTGATCTGTAAAGTTGTTTTGATAAATTATTTTAATTGCAATTGGACATTGATTGAATATTTTATGATTATAACAGGACAAATATTTCAATTGTGTATACAAGTGTAAAATGGTAGTGTATTGATCTCACTATTAATTAGTGTATCTTCCTGTAAGCATGTGCTGATAGCACTTGTCAACCTCTTTATGATGAACAAGTATTATTTTATATTGTATATTTTTAGTATTTTGTTTGGTTAGTTATGTCAATTTCTTTAAATACCGTACCATAAAATGTTCTAAACTTTTAATTGATATTTGTATTGAATGCTTCAGAAAAAAACTTATTGTAAGCATTGGAGAAATTTGTAATAAATAAGATGATAACAGTATAAATAGCGTTTTATACAGTATTTTAAAGATTTAATACAATACTTTGTATAACAGACCATTATTTCAATCATTTGAAACCTGCATCTGTTGGACACAGACTAAAGCTTGTTCCTGTCTGGTCTGGTTTTCAGGTGAGGAAAAGATTGGGATTCAAATCCTAGCCAGGTGTAATCAAGTAATTTTCACCAAATTGTTTCCCATTCCTTAACACAAATGTGGGTACAATTCCCTTCAAATTATACCATTTTTATCCTTATTAGATTATGATAAATAAGAGAAAAGCCTCATTAAAAAGTAAAATTCTGTGCATACATATAAATAATTGGAACAATGCCAAGATATTTGATTTAAAGCTATAGGCCACCCTTACATTTTATTCAGGATAATTGTTTTTTTGAAGTGGGAACCCTTGGATTGTAAGCTGGGACTTTAAAGGGTTCGACATGGGAGAGTATGAGAGGTATTGCAGACATTCAGGAATCTAGGATTATTTATCAAGGGGTTTGATATTATTTTAATAATGTTTTTACCAAAATGTTGATGAAAGTTTTGACAAGTTAAAAAGCCTAAATTTTTAATTCAGAGTTTTTTTTAAAGAGGTGTGATAGCTTACATAAAACCATATAAAACAATACCTCACTATCTTAAAATTTTCTCTTGTAAACTGTTTAAAATATTACTTTACTTGATAGAAGAAGGGTAGTTATAGGCTTATAATCTTTTGCTTTAATCTTAGAAAAATACCAATTTTCACATAATGTATTGTTGAATTTAAAAAAATGAACTTTTAAATTGGTCAGAAACCTGCTGATAGTTCATTGTCACCTACATTTTGTTTAAAAGTCCCTCCCATGTAGCACCCCTAAGGTTACCACGGATCAGCTTATAACCAAAGTAGTTAAAAAAATATTATAATCTATATAAATGGTATTTTACTTTTCTAGCGCGTGTGTATCATTTGTGACTAATTGTTAGACAATGAATTACACCTCCTTTTGGACTAAAATGTATTGTTTGAACAGAGATTCAATGATATCCAAAATTTCCAATTTGTTTGTTTTTAGGTATAAAATAATAGTATTTATACATGTATTTCTACTTGACAAATACCCGCCTTGGTGGCGTAGTTGGCTAACGCGCTTGTCGTGTTGAAGCTCGCCTGTAGAGGATGGGGAGATCGAGGTTCGAATCTCGGTCGGGTGGACTGGGGGGTGGTTTTTCCTAAATGGTTTTCCACTCTCCCTCCACGCAAATGCGGATTCACTTCCTCTAATTCAACCTTCCCAATTCCTAATCCATTAGCGTAATTAGTACTTAAAGCGTATAACCCGAATGGGTAGTAAGACGCGGTGCTAAATATTATTACTTGACAAATATTGCATGATAGTAATAAAAGGATTCATCTTTCATAAACACCATCATCTGATCAAGCACAAGTTAATATAGAAAAAAATCTCTCTTAAAACATTATTTGGTGTACATTGCAATATTATAACATTCTCTTTATGAATTCATGGGAATAGTTTTGACATTACCTTGAGAATTATTACACTATTTATTCACTAAAATATAAAAAAAATATTTGATGAATTAATCAAAGATTACCACAATGCCTTACATGTTAAACAAAACATGTCATATAAAATAAATGTAGCAACTTGGCATTGGTTATCAAATTATCATTGATTTTATCATTTGACTTTTTCAATTTGACACCTTAGCTCAGTCGATAGTATGTCTGTTTATTTAGCTTAGATTCCCGGCATGACCAAAAATTTATCATTTGTGAAATGTGGGTTTACACTTTCATAGTGATAAATTAACGGCCTGGGACTGGATGTTGTGCCTTTCCTAGTCCTAAGTTAGATTAAAAGGCATATGAAGATATGACAAGCTTATCAAACCAGTAGCATAAAATATATGGCTTGAATAAAAAACTGACCCAGACCATCGGCTGGAAGCGGTGATTAATTTTGCTTTTTCAGGTAGCCCTGTGACATTTCCTACTTATATAGATGGTATAAAGGTAGCTGTTAGATAATGGATAACACTGATGAAATTCTTTAAACTATTACACTTCTTGTCTTAGTTGACAGATGTGGGACTGGTTCATGTCATCATTAGATTATCAATATTGAGATTAGTTTCCTGCAGCGCTCCACTTTTGCTATTCTGGGCCAAATTTTTTACTTCTTCTTTTCCTTCTTCTTCCAACATAATCCACTATCTGATTAATGTGCTCCAGTCTTTTTAATTTATTTAAGGTGTTTACATGACTACTTTCTGAATTGATTATATATCAGCACAGTGAACTGGCGATTTAGGAGGGTCGGATTTCTGTGCTGGGGGTCCAGGGTTCAATCCTCGGTCCCGGCACAGATTTATCTGATTGCCAAACCCTTCCTTCACCTCTGACAAGACGTGTATTAATCACAACCTGTGAATGTGGGGAATGCCAGGCCTCCACCGTGGTTCGGTTCTCACATTAAACTGTAGGTCCTCCATTTCATCTCACAATCACCCTACCATTACACATTAGCGTAAGTGTGTACAACCCGAACGGTTAGTAAGACACGATGTTAATAATAATAATATATCTGCATATGTTTTATAGATTAACTTTATTCTAGAACAGACAACACAGCATCCAGCTCTCCGCTGTCAACTCATCACTGTCAAAAGGTAAATCCACAATTCATCAATGATAAATTTTACAGCCACGCCGGGAATCGAACCCATGTCCCTTAGCTCAATAGACATACACTACCGTTCGAGCCAAAGTGATGGACCTAAAAGTATATAGTTTCCATATAAAACTAAGGTATAAAAAAAGGCTAATGTAACACTATCTGTAGTAAAATGTATATACTGGACCATTCTTGTTTTCAATTGCCAGTAAAAAGTGAGGTAATGATGCCCCCTAACTTCCCACCCACCACATTACTAAATTGAGTATTTTCTTCACATTGAAACAAAGTGTACTCCTGTACACTAGTAATAAATAGGGGAAACTCGGTAAATAGATGATTTCATTATTGATATCATTTTAATGCAAGTCCTTGGAACATTATTGTTGCACTCCTATAGCTCTAAAATCCCTCTTTTCAATATGTGAATTTATAACTGCTCAAGAATATGCCCTGGGTATTGATAACACATTTTTTTGAGTGTACAAAAGAAAATTGCTTTTTAGCTCACTATCCCATTATTAATAATATTCTCATTGAATAATTTCCACACTTGCCGATTCTGAAGCACGTTTGAAGGCAAGAATGGGGTTACCATATTCCCACACCCTTAGAGGAAGAAAAGGAACTATTAAAAGAAGACCAATATGGTTAAAGAAAGAGAAAAGGAACGAAAGATTTTATTGGAGTCCTAGACATTAGATTGGGCTTATATTTCATGTATAATGCTAGAAAATATTGAATAGTCATCAACATCATCAAGGACTGTTTCTAGCCTGTGGCTAGGTACGTATATTAAGATGCCTCCATCTCCCTCTGTCCTTCCAACATTCTTCCTCCAGCACACTTTTCCACTCTCCTCCTTTCACTTGCACAATTGGTGTTATCTGTTCCTCCCATCTCATCATTAGTCTCCCTTGAATATCCATTGATCTTCTTGGAATCCTCTCCCCTTCCATCCTCATTACGTGGCCATCCCATCTCATCCTTATTTTCTCAACTAACTCATGAGCCCCCTGTACCCCAACTATTGACCTCACATCTTAACTCCTAATCCTATCTCTTCCGGTGACAGTGAGCATGCTCCTCAAAAACTTAAATAGATATTTTTATTAATAAAAATTGCATAATCACTTTTTTGGTTTACTAGATAAGGACTTTAAAAATAATTCACTTATAGGTCCACTTAAAAAACGTTAATTAAGCTGTTCAGCACATTTTGAAATGTGAAAATTAATTTAAAATAAATTTTTATTTTGTTTTGATTTCATTATCATAATGAATATTATCATAGACCTATGTCTCAACGACAAAGACAAAACTGTAATATTTCCCTTTCATTTTCAATCATATTTAAAATCGTAGTAATTGACAATAAAAAAAGAAAATTCATTAATACCAAACACGCGTAACTACCATATATCATTTCAAATATGAACGCAATATATTTTACCCGTGCTGTGTATACTGGCCTTTGAGCCTCTTCTCTAATTTTCATTGGCTGACACCAGTGGCGTGCGGTGACTTTTCTCAAAGAGGACTAGGTTTGAAGACACCTTTCATTATGGGGTTAAAGAGGAATACTC
>CABFOV010000822.1:144384-154519 GCA_902141375.1 Timema poppense | reverse complement strand
TGCAAAAAAAATTCCTTCAGTAAACGGTCAAACATTATATTGTACATCGGGCCTAGATATTATAATAAAAAACACCTTGGAGTAGGGCAGAGGTTAGTTACAAATGCTTCTTACCTTTTCCATGAATTTTCACTCCATTCAATCCACTGTGGCTTATATCAAATTTCGATTTATAAATGTATAATAAGCCTTATACTGGTCATCTTCAACAGGGCGCAACCACTTTGAGTATTTATTTTCTTCAACAGTCAGTCAAAACTCTTTGAACGAACATTTACCAGGTGTCTTTTAACAGATTAGCCTAAACTTCACACATAAAATCTTTGAATGCCCCCCAAAAAAATTATGGATTTTTTTCGCAACACATGATTAAAAAATAATTTTAAAAATTGGTAAATTTCAACTGTTTTGAATGAATGGTCTTCAAAATTAAATGCATTCGCGTTGTTACGATGTGCGGGAAATTCAAACTAAAATTATTTTCGTGACTTTATGACCAAAATATTAAAAATTTGTGACTTTCTTGACCCTTTTTGCAATTCGTGACTTTCATGACCCAGGAGACACCCTGTATGACTGTTATAATGTATAGGTTGTACGAAAAAGAGTTAACATTTAGTTACTATTTCTATTTCCTAATAATATATCATATTTCCTATTATGTTAATAATTTTTTCCAAAATTTGAATTCAGGTTTTTAAGGCAAATTGGGGATTCAGATTTGTAAAATAGTGGATTCAATGCAACTCTAGTTTCAAGCCCAAATTATCCTTTTTTTTTCTTTACTTTTGATATGTTGCTAATACCTTTAACCTGTGGTATTAGTTTACTCCATTTTATTGTTAGGCCATTGTCGAATTTTAAATCTTAGTCTTTACTACAATTGCAAACTTGAATGTATTTGAGTAACAATGATTTGCTGTATTTGACTGAATTCTTTCATAATAAGATTGTGATTTCAAGGAATATAGATCTGTGGCGAATTATATTAACCCACATGTCCAATTCCAATACTATCCTAATTAAAACAAAATAAATTCCTGGATAACGTTCTTCATTTAGAGAAATAAATGAGACAGAAGAAATAAAAAGTATGGTACTTCAAGGGGCGCCATTAAAACATTAACACCAGGATAGTAAAAAATTACCTGCACCATTGTAAAGGGTTCTTAGGTCAGCTATAAAATTACTGTATGTAGCAATAACAGCATAATACACAAACCATTCTTTACATACAGAGAAGTAAAAAATAAGTTTAAAAGACTTATAAATAGTCAACATTTTTTAGTAAAATATAGTCTCATGTTTAGGTTCATTGGTAGATAAAAGTGAATTCTATCACATTTCAAGACTAAATAATATATGTACATAACAATAATAAACAAGAAATAAAATATTTTGTTCCCATATGATAAATGTTTATAGTCTTAAAAGCAAAGCAAACCAAATGCCCCTTGTTTCAAAGGACCATATAAAATGCGTCACTACTTCTTCTTCTTGATGTGTTGTTGACTAGGAACTGGGATGAAGCCAGCTTTATCCAACACTTGGCGGGCAGAGTTGTTGATATGTCGGAATCTATCCGGGCCAAGGTGTGTACCTCCGTACCATCGGGTCACAACCACTAACACATTCTGCACGTTTAATATCTGAGAATATAAACAATCATGAGAAATATTGTTGATATTATCTACCATTGCCATAAAGGAACTCTATAAATACATAATATAGTTATAAGTAGGTTTACTCCCATACAAGTGGACACACCAACAAAGATCTCATCTAGTCTGGTATGCCAGTGACTAGAATAATCCCGTTCAAATCTAATGAGGTGGTTAATGTCCTTTGAATGATTTTCCACTCTCTGTGGATGTGTGTGTGTGTGTGTTTGCGCGTGTTACCTCCAATAAATGCATCACCCGAGCTCCTGCCTGCGTCTCTCCGTCATCTTCACTATCGTGTATAAACGACTTTGTGTCTTCCTTTAAAATTCTATATGCATAAATATTGTGAGTAGCTTTTTCTATGGTCTTTTCTTCATAAAGTTTGTCCAACACTTGCCTGCAATCAAACACACAAGTTATAACATACACAGTTTCATTTTCATAGGAATAGTATTTTAGAAAATACTAAAATATTTTTGTGGCCTGAATTGACAAAGTTTTTTTTTATAGGGGCCTAGGTATTGATAATATCTATCAAGTGACAGCTGCAAAGAAAAAGGTGTGACCTAAATAAATGTGAAAATAGATTTAGTAGTTTTTCTGGCTGTAATATAAAGCCCTTCCTATGAAAATTGAGTTATGTAACCACAATTTAGCTATTTCTACAAATAGCGTGCAACAGTAGATCTAGATAAAATAATAGTTTTAGTTAGTGAGGGTTTGATTAGTTTAAATATAATCTTAAAGCCAATTCTAATAAGTTTAATTCTCAACGCCAGAAGGCTATATATAAATGTATGAATTCCGGAATAACCATAATAAAAGAACTCTACTTTTCCCCCCTTAAGCTAGCTAAATTTCTCGATGTTCAAAATATACCATCAAAGTAAAGAGAACTGATTGGTACTAATTTAATTCTTTTTGACTAAACTTACTAATAAAAGTAGACTTGTAAGCTTACAGGATTAAATTTGTAACGGTTCCACATGTTACAACAATTGGGATGGTCTGTTACGTCATGTCTAGGGGAATTGAATAAAAAAGGTGGAGTTACTAGAATACCCGCCAGAGGCGTGGCACTTGAACAATGATCGACTAAGAAGAGGTAGGCTGATGAGCATTCAGTCAGTTACAGGATGCAAGCGGGACAGTCTGTCCACTAGTGCTAGCAGGGCTGATCGGCCCTATAGTGGGAGTGGTGATATGTTCTCCAGTCGCTAGTCGGTTCACCGGGTCAGACAAAGTTAGAGAGTTCAGTGGTACGGCCCTAAATGAAAGAGTCATGTTCTGTTATATCACTTCGCTTTTGAGGACAATCAGATAGCCCGAGTGACCTTAAGGAGGCTGACTGCGAAAATAGGTCTTGCTAGAGTAAGGATGGCACAACTGGGATGGGAGAAAAAGACCGAGATTACGGCCGAAATGAGAGTGATATCAGGGTAAAAGGACTAAAACCTAGACTTGGACAGTTTAGACCAATAACCAGGGATTGCACGGTTGATCCTACCACACTGTGAGTGCCGCACTAATCGGTGTAGGTGGCATGATAGAGTATAGTTAAGTTTGGGACAAACCCTATTTATCTTCCAGCTGGATGATTCCTTCCTGGCCAAAGAGTGTCTCTATATATAATTCATGTAGTCAGGTCTAATGTGCAATTTGTTATAATAAAACTTATAGTATAGCATTACCCACATGACGTTATTATTTAAAAAGACAAGTCCCACTTAAAGTGTAACTTAGACAAAATGGATAGCTAGACGTGTGTCACGTACCTGATTAGCAAGTAGATCGCCAATAAGTAGATCATTGTGGAGGAAGAGAGACTGATAAAACCAGGGGAAGGAGCAGAGTCAAATGGGTAAGGATTTGGGAGAGCCTAGCTGGTTCAAACTCAAAACTACAAAAGAGAATTGCCCCCAAAACACAAGCATGATACCCACCTACTCCTTACCCCCCCAACCCCTTATCGGTAGTACAAATTCTATAAGTTAGAAAGCACAGTGAAACACCAAACAACACAAAGTTATGAAAGTATGCAGTAAATTAAAATAAACTTAATGTTGTTTACTTTTATATTCTGTAAAAAGAAATTGTTTATAATGCATCCCCCTTTTCACCTTACTTGACTTGCCGTGTAGAAAACACTCTCGCAACATGGCCTTGAAAGACACTCCTCCTGTCAGTGATAATCTCTCCGTGAATGATTTCCGGCAACTCATAGGTATCTACAGAGACACTGTCCAGTTTCACCGACAAGTCCTCAACAACCTCCTCACTCTCCTCAACCTGGTCCTTGGCAAACAGTTGCCCTTGCAACAGTTCACGGATCTTTTCGATCCATTGGAATACTACACATTCACCAATATTTTCCCTAGAATGGTTAAGAACTGAGATTAATTTTACAATATTATTTTTAGCACTGCGCCTTACTACTTGTTTAGGTTATACACATATGTACTAATTACATTAATCTATTAGAAATTAGGGAGGTTGAATTTAGAGGAAGTGTACCCACATTTTTGTGGAGGGAGAGTGGAAAGTCATTTAGGGAAAACAACCCTCAGTACACATGATCATAATTTGAACATCAATCTCCTCATTATCGCAGTCTTTTGTGAAATATGCCTTAGACAATGCATCCCCTAAGTGGGTAATCATATAGTTCCTTCAACAAGAATAGGCCTATAAAGAATCTGTTTTAATACTAAACAATGAAAGGTAGGGGTGTGCAAAACTTCAAAATGTCAAGTCTATGGTCAAATATCCTTTGTTTCAATATCAACACCATCAATAAACTTTAGAGGAAGAAGAAAACTTCGAGATATATAATAAAGAGATTTGATATATTTCAAAATACAATTATTTTTAGAACAGCTGCTAACAGTATTTTAACACAGACTAGAAATTAAATTACATGTTTAACATAAACATAGACAAATTCATATGTCAGCATTAAAGAATACTGTATAGTGTGATTTGTTTTTCTCTCAAAACTTTTCACTTTAACTGGATACTTTAAAAAATGTATAGAAGGCTAGTGCTTTGTGTGACAAAAAAAACAACCTAATCGTTGACTTTGTTTCACATGTTTCAAGCTATGCTTTGACTTTGCACCTAAAAAGTTACCACTGCACACACTTAATGAAAGGAGGAAATAAGGCTTAAGTCATAAACATTTAGATAAACTAGAAGACTGTTATGGTATGGGTATGTAATGAGGATGGAAAAAAGAGAGGATGCAAAGAAAGAGATGGGAGGAGCAAATAACAAAGTGTACAAGTGAGAGGAGAAGAATGGGAGAAATTAAAGGCAGAAGAAATGGTGGAAGGCTAGAGGAAGATGGAAGCATTTTTAAATGACCCGTGATGAGGAGGAAATGTAAAGATCAACAGTTAATATTTAAATCACAAAAACTCAAAGTAGTATTTGAGACTCCATAGCAGGGGTCTCCAAACTTTTTGCTATGCAGGCCACATGATATATTTTACACATTTTTGCGGGCGAAAGAAACATTCCCCTGTTCTTCAAGTAGCATTATTTTTGCCCTCAATGCCTTGACATGGGCAAATAAATTATAAATCAAATTTGTTTCAACATGCAAATTTAGATTCAAGTCATATGTCCAGTCACATCTGTAAAAGATGCCCCTTTCCAAGGCCAGTTAGTGTATGATAAAAGTGAACGTTGATTCTTCTCTGCGAGAAATTAATCAATTTATATGTAATAATTATATTTATAATAATTAGTCAATATCATTACTTTTTAAAAAAATTAGGTAACATTTTTCAGGACTTACCTTACTATGAGCCTCTGCTGGGATACTTGGAACTACCTAAATATCGTCATAGTCAAGCCATTCTGTTGTAGGTATATAAATGGCGACTGCGACTGAAAATGAAGGTTTGAAATTCTGACAGCACTCTAGCTTGGTGCCATGGGGGGAAGCACGCGTGTGGACAGAAACTGGACATGTCAAATAGACTACGTGGTTAAGAAATAACGAAGAAAAGCAAATTAGTTTGTTTTTTGATAAAATCTTGGAGCGGGCCATATATAATCTTGTGGCAGGCTGGATGTGTCTCATGTGCCGTAGTTTGGAGACCCCTGCTCTATAGGTTCCTTCTTCAGCATCAAAGAACAGAACATTGACTAAGTTACATTAGATTGAGCTTTTATATATATATTTAAGGCTTAAAATGTCCATATAAAAGTGGTGTTGAAAAAGTATAGCATACACCACTTCACATCAAAATTAATTCAATCTCAAATAATTAGCCTGAGATGGAAGCAATATAAAACTCGACCCATATTCTACAGGATTTATTACCGTACATTACTAACTCACAAATATACTGCCTGAAGCTCAGCATTTATTTGCATCTTGTGTTGGTTTGAGAGACTTGGTGCAGAGAGCTGAAATACAGGTGGAGATTGAGACGGATAATCCTCTGGCAGTTTTGTGTACAATATCACATATTGTTCACCTTCCCCCACTTTGATACTGTAACTTCGGTTAGCTTCATCCTCAGTTTTCCATTCTTTTTCATAAATAGACGATAATGCTTCAATTTCATCTACCTGAAATAAATAGGTACACTTTATTTAACCTTAGACCTTCATTGATAGTTGCATGGTGTAAGGTGTAATTCTTGCATTAGACTGGATTGTTAGTTACAAGGGTCGAGGTTTAAATCCCGGTTGTGTGTATGAAGAATTGTTTCCTAAATGTTTTCCCAATCTACCTCCACACAAATCCAAGTAAATTTCCTCTAAGCTATAGGCTACCTTTCTTATCTCTACATAATAGTGAGAGCATGTGGATTTCTTAACTAATAGGACACCTATCCTATTAGTGTAAAATGTGGAGAGCCCAGATAGATATTAAGATACGGTGCACAAAGCAAAAAGCTTTAAAAGATTAAATGTGCAATTTTTGTTAGTAGGTCATGTCTTACTACTTGCTCAGGTTATGATACACAGATGGTTTAGCTTTGTTAGATAATAGTAAGGAAACTATTGCTGGAAAAGCAGAAATTTTACTATTCAGGTTATTAAGGAAATATGTTTGGAAGTGAAGGATGGAAAGACTATATATACTCATATGATTACACATAGAACACAGATTTAGGACAATAATTTAGATATTACTTTGTACAACACATCATTTGGCAGGTTTAGTTTAAATATTTATATTTTAACTAGCGATAACGATATGCTATTGAAAATTAGGAAAATAATACAGGAGGGAAATTCAATACTCGGTCAGTAAGTTTCAAGGAATGTAAACTCAAATTTATACAAAATAATAATCTTATCTTTTATTTATAATATAATTCAATTTTCAGTAAAATTGTACAAATTTTGTTAATTTAACATGACCATTAAATTAACACAATTTGTACAATTTTATGGAAAATTGAATACTATTATATATAATCAAAAACGTTCCTTATTAAACTGTTAAATTGTTTTTCAAAAATAATTTTACCGTTTGTTCATAGGTATAACTATGGACAGACAACACATCATGGAAGTTTCATATGGATAAACTATGTCAGAAACTTAGCACCAACATATTTGTCATTAGAAGAATTAAGCAAATCAGTAATGTGTGGGTGGCTAAAATAACTTACTACTCGCTATTTGAGTCTCACTTGAGATACGGACTGGTTGCCTGGGGCGGGACAGAAATCACAAGACTCCAAAGGGTGCTAGTAGTGCAAAATAAGCCAATAAGAACACTTACTGGACTGAGATACCGTAACAGCTGCAGAACGGCATTGAGGGAGCTGAATATCTTGGCAATGGCACTATACATCCTAGAGAAAATACTATATGCAGTACCAAATGGCCAAACCAGACATGGGGACCTGCATCACTACAGCACAAGAAATAAGCACAACACCTTAGTATGTATTAAGAAGCCATGGTAATGAAGAACAGCCCTGGAAAACATGTGACAACCACTCTAAACTCAAGATAGTTCCTGGAATAGAGGAATGACTAGTGAAAATGAAATACAGTACCTCGAAGAGTATTTGAAAATGAACCACATTAGCTAGAAGAGTATCTCTTTCGAACATATATACTCAGTTCTATGACCTGTACCATTCTGTATTCAAGGGTGTAGAAAGGTGGGGTTTACAAATATATATAATAACTTAATGTTTTAAGTTTTTTATTCTTACTACAGTTTTAATTGTGTGTCATCAACCGAATATTAGTTAATAAATATTTTAATATTTTTCACCTTCAAGGTACACCTTGTAAAACTTCCGATTCTAAATTAGTTTTGTCAACATTTCAAATACTGTACTTCTTTTCTCATAGGGTATTGAAAAACAAAGAGAGTTTCTTGGAATGAGCCGAGTAATAAGTGGTGTTCGAGAAAATGTGGCAAACATTAATAAGTGGTGTTCGAAAAAATGAGGCAAACATTTTTTATATCACCTGTAAGATCCTACTTGAGAAATCACCCTAAGAAAAGAGCAGCTTAAATAACAGAACAACTGTCAGAAATAGAGTTTGTAGCTTATGTAGGTAGGTTTACTACCCTTCCTCCATCCATTATTTCAACATAACTACTTATTCAAAACATTATTTGTGAGCTATGAAAAGTTTGAAAGAAAGGGAAGGGGTCTGGACCCGCTCCCCCCTAGAAAAATAAGCTTTCTACACCCTTGTCTGTAGGCTATATAATGTAGGCCTATGTACCCATCTTGTATATAATTTTATGACTTTAATGTAGTATGACAACTATCCAGATCTCCAGGAGCTTGGATGACATTGTAATGAAATAAAATGAGGGTATTTAAGCCACCAAGTTCAACCCAGTTCTTTATTGAACTATAATTATAATCAATGTAAGGAATATAGGTAATTATTGTGGAAGCTACATTTTAAACTTGTATTTAGGAATAATTATATTTATTGTGAAATCTAAATGTGTAGTATAGAATTATTTCAATGCCTATTGGTGGTGAATCAAGATTACTCAGCTCCTCATTTACTAACTGCAAACTAAACAGGCTCCTCAGTATAGTAATATGTGCCAATAGTTCCAGAAAAACAAAAAATAAAATATTATAGCGTCGGTGTTTGGCATCGGTGGTGGACGGATGTGTGTTGCTGTTGTATTAGAGACCGTGACATCTGTCAGGGTTGTTAAATACGATGGATTCTGGTGACTTGTGCAATGTTGATTCGGCTATGACAAAACTATATTCAAATGTTCGACCAAATTCTCAAACTAGTGCCATAGGTTGAAAATTGAGTCGTTCAAGAAGATCATCTAATAATCAAATTATGAAGAAAGTGAAATCTAGTGTAAGGCGTGTTGTCGTCAAACCAAAGGGGCAGGCATCAGCCAAAGTTCCCAAAGTAGCTAATGCCAAGGAGAGTCAAATTGCGACAATTGTTTCAGATGACAGTATAGCAGTCGAAATAGAGAATGTATTTGTCTTGTAATCCAGGGCTGTACAAAATTATATTTTCAAATATATTGGAACTAAACATTCAGAATTTACATACAATGAAATTAAGAAAGGGATTATTTCTTAAGTATAAGAGTGTAGCTAGCATTGTTCCAGCAGGGAAAAACCAAATTGTTGTGGAATTGTTATGTATGAAGGAAGCAAATAGTCTTATGGCAGATAGGGAACTGCATAATCTTTTGAAGGTCTCAGTTGACAGGGTGGGTCATAATGAACATCGGATTGGAGCTATTCATAATATTACACTAGAGTTTTTGGAGAAATTTATTAGGGAAGAGTTAGAGAGAGAAAGTGAATTTTCAATATTGCAGGCACAGCGTTTCAATAGGCGCAATCCTGATACACCTGAGCAATTTGATCCCTCTGGAACAGTAGCTCAGTGACTTTCGTGGGCAAAGAGCTACTGTCTTATGTTGTCATGTGTTTTTCTAGAGTGGAGGTCAAGCCTTATGTTTAACCAGTAACGCAATGTCACAAATGTTTACGTTTTGCACATCTCGCTGCCAAATATCTTAGTGGGGGCATAGGTGCAGAAAGTGTGGTTGTGGTCATCTCAGAGAAGAATGTCTACAAGGAACCCCAAAATATGTTCATTGTGGGGGGCTGATTTGGCGAACAACCGAACGTGTCACTAGTGGGCGTGACAGTGTAAAATTATATCTACAATGGCTCATCGCAATTTGTCGTATCGGAAGGCTGGTCAGGCTGGGGACCATCATAGCCATAACGTGCAATGGAATGCCTTCACCCGGCCCCAAGCACCCCTGGACATCGTGGTCTAGGGCAGTTCCTAGGTCGGTAACTTATAATTTAGCTCCAACCTCCGCACCCAGAAGGGTGGGGTGATCCAGATCATGCCAGGGAGGTGAGAATTAACTCCTTCCCCCCTTCCAGTCAATCACTGGTAGGACCAACAGAGGGGGAACACATGCCTCCCACCTAACCAAGGTGACCTATTATTTACTTCCGCTCAAC
>CABFOV010000822.1:75121-144101 GCA_902141375.1 Timema poppense | reverse complement strand
GTGTATGGGAATGGGATTACACCCACTGTGCGTGGGAAAGTAATCTCCCACTCCCAGTGTGTATGAGTAGAGGCGCCCATGTTCTAACCCATGCATTACTAACTGTCCGGGTTAGCACCGAAGCTCTAAAACGGCTCACCTCATGAATGGCGAGGCCCAGAATGCCAAGAGTCTGGGCCCGGTGGCCCAGAACCCCAGGAACCCAGACCCAAACCCCACCATGCTGCCAATGCCATCACTCATTGAATGTGGAATGCAACTTTCCCTACAAGTCACACTATGCAACCAGGGGGGCCCGATTTGTCATGGACAATTCTCAATTCCCAAATATTCCAATACAGCCATGCAATATAGCGTCCTACCTGGCAACTCTTTCGAGTACCCCGGCACAGGTTGTAGGGGATATGAACGTGGATTAATCATAAAGCTCTATCAAAGGAACATTAGATGATATAATAAGTAATGGGTGGAACAAATGGTTTCTAAAGTTGTCGCTCCTAGTAACCGTGGCTCCCTCGGAGCCAGGGGAGTTGGATTTACCAAGTTTAGCAACAATAACAGGGAAAATTCAAAATTTGCTAAAGGATGTGCGATGATTTAATAGCCATAATCGTAGATCTGCTAGGATCAAAGCAGGTAGTGGTGTCCAAGGTAACCTTGGCTGAGTTATGCATATGTTTGTTTTTTGTTTTTATGGTTAGTTATGGTTAATTATTTATATATGATACAATGGAATTCTAGAAGCATCAGGAACAAAAAAGCAGACCTTGAGCAATTAATTTTTCTTTGTGATATCCACATAGTAGCGTTATATAAAAAAACAAATAGGGAATTATATTAGACAAAAGTGGAGTTAACAGTTCAAAATTTAGCGGTGGACCGTGATACTTTAGTATAGTATGACAACTTTGTTAATGCTCTACAGAGCTCAGCTGATGTAGTAGTACCAACCTCATTTAGGGGAATGGGGGGAGAGGGGGTCATAGGAGAGTTAAACGTTGCCTGTGGTGGATAGAGTCATGTTCTAAAGTGATCGTTCAAAGGAGGTTATCATTATATACTTTAAAACAAAATTTTAAGCCGATTGACTATGAAAGCTACTGCAGCTATGGCAGCTGCTATGCAGCGAACTTTGCCACATGTGAAACGTGATTCTTGGCATTTGTATTGCGAGTCTCTTTCCCCCCATGTATCTCTGAAACATGTTTGGCATAGAATCAAATGGTTCAAGGGTATTGTTACAAGCTCCGGGATCCCTATGGTTGACTTAGAGGCATGGACATAGTCGTTTGGTTGTAGTGTGATATCAGATTCAGTTATGTGCCCTCCGATGGAATTTCCCAATTTGGGTGTTCCTAAGCTCGATAAATGTTTTACTGGCAGTGAATTAAGGGCAGTGTTGATTCAAGTGTGATACACGGCGGTTGGCCCAGACAATGTGTCCTATAGTATGTTGACAAAATTGTTGTCTGTTTCTCGACAAGCGCTACTAGAGATATTTAATATTCTGTGGGAGGAGGGGGTAATATTACTGACATGGAAAATTTACTTTCTGATTCTTAATCTAAAACTGGGTAAAAGCACGGAGTTAACAAGTTCTTATTGTCTTATTGCAAATTCAGACAAAACAATATTGGTTAAACAAAACATGCACATCTCTGGTAGATAGTTTTTTTGCATTTGAATGAACTGTGTCAGTATATTTTTTCTCTTCCGTATCCTGTACAGTGTATCACTGGGGGGGCATGATGCTCTTTGGGACATGTCAGTGGTGTTATATATTCCTGATTCAGGAGTAAAAAGAGTTACCCTTCCGAATGAACAGAAGTTAAATGCAGTAAGGGATATGGAGGAAAGATGGAGTAAATAGACTCATATTTACAGACGGTGCTAGGAGAGGAGGGGAGCCAACCCTAGTGGGTGCAGCCTTCTATGACAATAGCATTAATTATGGTCAGATATATAGACTACGATCCGACGCGTAAATATTTACAGCGAAATTATTTGCTATCATGCAGGCAATGAAATATATCTTATTTTTACGTCCTCAGTTTGTAGTTAGTGGTATTATGCGGCTCCTGTAGCACTTTAGAATCTATAAGCGGCTTGTCAGGCCCTCCATCACACCCAATGATAGTTCAAATATTTGAAGAATTCATTTCTCTACGAGCTAGGGGCTACAAATTGGGGTACCAATGGATTCCTAGTCACGTGGGTGTAATGGTTAATGAGATAGTAGATAGTTTCGCATCTAGTGTAAATTTACTTTCCATTGCACAAGAAAGCCCGCTACCGTGTAGTGATTTTATACCGTAGGTAGAACTCAGAAGTCAAGTTAAATGGAGTGAATGGTGGGAGACCACATGCCAGTAGAAAGAAAAATGGTACCATAGGGTCTGTGGTACAAAATTAGTTACACCATGGTTTTCGGGAGTTATGGACACTCGTAAGTTTATTTGTACAATAGTCCACCTTCGGCTCGGGCACGCCTACACGAAAGACCGACTTTAATAGATGCACAAGGTTCTGTCTTCACATTGTGTGGTTTGCCACGTTCCTGAAACATTAGAACATATATTTATGACTTGCCCTGTTCATCAGTTGGCATGGGTAAATTACACTCTTGATTATATTACAATCAGACAACTTTACTTTATATAAGCGGCTGTTTAATTGCTTTCTAAATATAAATATGTTGGTGTAGGGACAAGCAAAATATGGCTTCGGTGTTATCTCATATACGAATTTCAGGTTGAGTTGGGGCTAGGTTATGTGGGTCAGATCTGGATTGAACGCATAAAAAATCAAGAAATAACATTGCGAGTGAATCGAATGCAAGTGTTCCTGGCTTTTTGAAGAAAATGTCAAATGTCATTGAAGAAAAAAAAAACACAAACAAAGATAAAAATCTTCACACCTGTCTTGATAAATTATCCACCATTTCAATAGAAGGCTTGATTTTAAAATGATATTTAAATCTTAATAAAGTAGCTAAATGCCAACAAATTAAATCGAAGCTCAAATTTCAAAGCAAACATATTATTATAAAATATAAATCAAGTTAAAGAATATTTTCCCATAAGAATAAAAACATTCTCTTTCAAATAATACTTCGAGCTCAATAAATTAGTTAAATCATTAACTTTGTGTATTTATCTTATAATAAAAGCTATTATTACTAAACGATTACATAATTTAATTATAAATTAGTTAGAAAATTATAAACTAGGCCAAGTATTCATTTAAGTCATTTATTTAAATCAAATATAAATCACAATATTTTTGTTTTACTCAATAGGTCTATAATAAGAGGTATTTACGGCTAAAGAACACACTACAATACAAGTGGGTTAAAGAAACAATCTAACGATAAATACGTATTTTATTTTAGATAAGGAATTTTTTTATTATATACAATAATGCAAGACGATTGTTTTTAGTGTTTCTGTCACCCCAGCTTCGTAATTTTAGCTACGCTACTAGATTTCACAATAAAATAATATGCATAAATTATATGGTTTGTTCATATTATAGAATACATTTTTAGATTGTTCCTTCATCAACTTAAAAGGTTATAATAGTAATTCCTATTTTATGGATCTAGTTTCTGTTCTTTCAGTGGCTCAAATCAAATAATTCGTCCTGTGTGGATGCGTCTCAAATCAAATCTTAATATATTATTATATAAATTTAGTTTAAATTATAAAAATATCTATCTATTTAATAAGGGTGTTTTATTTGAATCGTTTAAAATAAATGAAGACAAAATAATGTCATAGAGCTAGATATTTTAACGGTGTTGGTGTGTTTGTTTTCATTAAAATTGTAAATATTCTTTGATAAAGCAGCTGTCCCAAATACAAAAATGTCATATTCTGCCCCAAAACTCGCGGTTCGAGATAGTTTTGACGATGAAGATATTAGTGATGATGTTGAAGACGAAGTATTTATTAGAGATGGCAGGAATGGATTCCGGGCTGATGAAGAACTCGGCGTTAAAAGGCCACTTATGGCCCCCAGAAGGAAATTGAAGTCCAATTCATTGAATACAGAAACTTCTAAAAGGCTCAATTTGAAAATGTTATGTGCTCCTTGTTGCTATGGTCTTCTTGCTTTGACCGCATTACTGGGTAGGATAAATACTTCAGTTGTTTAAATATGATCCAAAACAATCCAGAACTGGAATAGGCCATAGGGAATAATGTGGTTAAAATTGCCAATTGATTGATATTAAATATCTAGTTAAACGTTTGGTAATATCAGCTTGACATATAGCCCTATATAAGGAAACTACTGTTTAAAGTTTTAATATGCTATAGTCCTACATTACAGGGTAGATTCCCCCTCTGTATTTTTTAGGCTACACCAAATAGGGCTAGTGTGTAAAGCAAATAAAAATTATAAACCTTACCCTTTAATAACCTATCCTGAACTTTATTAACCTAGAATGAAATAGATTGTTATAGACATGGAATAATTTGGCATGTCCTTAACAAATCCTATTTTTAGGTTTGGTAGAATTTTAAAGTAACCTACAGGAAATGGCAAGGAAATTGTTTTATTATTATTATTATTATTATTACTATTAGCACCGCGTCTTACTACCCGTTCGGGTTGTACGCACTTACGCTAATGTGTAATGGTAGGGTGATTGTGAGATGAAATGGGGGACCTAAAGTTTAACGTGGGATCCGAACCATGGTGGAGGCCTGGCATTCCCCACATTCACAAGATGTCTTGTCAGAGGTGAAGGAAGGGTTTGGTAATCAGATAAATTTGTGCCGGGACCTAGGATCGAACCCCAGACCCTCAGCACAGAAGTCCGACACCTTACCCCTAGACCACCAAGTCACCAAATTATTTTAACATTGTCACTTAAGAATTGATTAAAAGTTATTTTTAGAAAAATAGTTTTAGGCATCTTGGATTGCAAAAGACTCCAACAAGCTTCCAGCCTAAGTTTTGAGGGAGAAATGAAATGAGGGTTGAATTTCTTAAACGCTCCGCTTCAGTACAGCCTAGTGAACAAACCTCACATATTACACTCTTTTACTGAGTCAAAAACCAAGCCATTTTTTTAAATAAATGGATTAGAGCGATATATTACATTGAGATATTCACATAAAATTTCAAACAAGAACTCAGAAAATCATCGGCCAAAATATTGTTTACCAGTGCTTTGTAGCTAAAACCTTACAATTAATTTCTTAACACACAAAGGAATACCTGATTAAATCTTCACTTACTTACTCTATGGAATTAGGAACTCAAACGTTCATTGCTGCCAGGGGCGCTCGTAGAGGGTAGCGAGCGAGGGGGTTGGGGGGAATTGCCGCCCCTGAGATTCAAAGGTTGTATAGATATTAAAAGTAGCTTATCTCACCCAACACTTTTCTTAACTAGCTCTCAAACAGTTCCCCCAGCCAACAATCAGAAAGTTATAGGATATAACTAATAAACTAATTAGGCCTACTAGCACCCGCCACTAGGCCACCTGCTGGCTTTAGGGTTGATATTTTTCTTATGATGTATCTTATTTTCGGGAAACAAGGATTGCCTTAAAAAGCGCCTTTTTAATGCTTCAATTCAATAATCTTTCCCACGGGAGGATCCCCCCTTCCTCGGAGTAAAATCCTGCGGGCACCCTTGACTGCCGCACTTAGAAAAGTATGCCACCTATCCCTATCTCCACCTAGTTCTATCTAGTCTACCTCATTACACCCTAGCTATTTCAGGTGTATTATTATGTCGTCTTCCCATCTGCATCTGGTACATCTTTCCAATGGTCTCTTCCCATTGGGTTTGCCAATCAATATCTTGAGCATGTGTCTAGATTCTCCCATTTGCATTGCATGTCCTGTTCACTGTAATCTACGAGACTTGACTATCCTAACAATATCTTATGATTAGTGTAGGGTAACTCATCATTATGTAACCTCCTCCACTGGCCAGTAGCCTCATTCCTTGTTGGACCAAATATCTTCCTAAGAACTTTTTTTCAAATACTCTAAATTTGTTTTCATCGTGTAAGGTAAAAGACCAATAGAGACTAACTGGTAAATCTAATGATTTTTATATTTTGAATTTTACATTCCGTGAAAGTAGGCAAGATGTTAACAACTTACTGACCAAGTAATAGCATGCGCTTACTGACCATATTATTTTTCTAATTTATACTCTAATATCATTATTGCTAGTTAAAATTGTTCCTTAATATTTAAACTCATTAACCATGCCAAATGATATGTTGTTTGAAGTAATATTTAAGTTATCTTCATTACAAAAATAAACTTCCCGGACATATTGGGAAAATGTAAAGTCTTAAGTATCAAAATGATTTATATCTTTCCAAGATAGGTAAGAACTTAAAGACGTTTTACATCAAAATAGTGATTAAAAGTAACAAAGTGTCATACATCGATGACCATACATTTTGAGTATTATAGATAAAAAAAAGTAGCTATCAGAAAATGTAAAATTTGCTTATTTTAAGCTATCTTAGTATCAGAGTTATGAGGTAGGATAAAGAAACTATAGCTAGTTTTTTCAAACAAATGCAGTCACAACATCATTTTTTAAGTTGTTTGAGGATTATTATTGTATTTCTGAAGTGTCATAACTTCTTTTCCTAATATAACTTATTGCCGTGTGAGATTTGTACCACCAAGCTGAATAATTGGTAATACTTGGGTTACTAGGTATAATAATTGTGGTGGTCTGTCTGGTTTTGTGGTTACCATTGCCACTAAACCGTGTGGCATTCTGGAAGTCTCCTCTCACAACAGTTCCATGTACTGATCTACTTGTTCAAGATGTCTGGGTTCAAACTTTCCCAAAACTCACCTCAGAATCAGCAGTGAGAGTCAGTGATCTGAATCAAGATGGAGTACTGGATGTTATCTTGGGTTATGGAACTGGTAGGCTTGACTTGCGATTGCTTGAGCAACATGTATTCAGGTCTGTCGAATCAGGGTTGGGGGCGAGGGGAACCCTTACTCATTCCCCCCAAGTTTTTTGGGGGTGGAGGCAATGACATGTTACACACAAAAGAATAAAGTGGGGAAAAGAAACTTGCAAACTCGTGCTATAAGAATAATATAGAAGGAATTAGTTTAAAATGTATGACGAGCCGGTTTTGTGCCACTCTCATGTCGGGAAACAATTCGACAGGCCTGCATGTGTTAGTGTATAAAATCTGTAGATTTTTTTGTTTGTTTTGCACCATCACAACTTTACTTATCTGAAATATGGATATATAACTTGCTTAACTTATTTACATAAAATGATTTTAAGATAACTTAGAAAAAATTTAAACACTACTGCTAGTACGGTACTATGGTATGGATTTTTGATAATTAGAGGTAAATTAGGCTTACCTACTACATAAAATATAAGCGGAAACAATTTTAGTTTTTAAAGAATAAATACCCTATTGTACTTTTAAGATATTGTTTGATTTTAAGTATCACTTGACTAGAGCATTTCTTGGTTGGCTCTTGGAGGTGGTGGAATTCCCTGGGCTTGGGCCTAGTAAATATTTGTAGATAAACATGCTACATATTTTCAGATATTGGCCTAATATCGATACGTTATTGTTTAAACTTTAAAAAACAAATGAATTAGGCCCTAACTCAAAAAGTTAATTTCGAGTTTGAAAATGTTTTATTCAGATGGTGACTTCAACATTTCTTGAATATCTGTCAAGAGTGCCTTGGAATTTAATGACAACTTTTTCTCTTCATTTAAAAAGTTTGTCAGCTAATGCCGCTATTGTCATGACAGATATTAAACTGCTGTTGATATCACCATGTGAAGGAAATTAAACTCTATGTTTGTACTGAAGCAATATTTTATTTATTTTGGGCAAAAAAGTTTTGCTTTAAAAAATTCAAAAACACCTACCTTTTTTTGTGTTCACTACATCCCCACCTTAAATAAGATTAGCTTAATTTTGAACAGTTGTTAAACTACTACATTTCTCACAACAAAATTTACTATGATAGCCAAAGTAATATAACTTCTCAAGTTAAAAAAAATTCAAGCATTTAACAGACATCCACTGCATGATAATTGAGTTGTTTTTAGATCAATTTGTCAGATTTATAGTGTATGAGCTGATAATTTTAATGTAAATAATATAGTGTATGTTTTTGTTTTATTTTGCTTGTGTTTATTTATTTTTATTTTGTTTACAGGTACAACATTATGCAGCTTTTACTAGGTATTTTTTAATGTTCTTATTTTTTTTTTATTTGCTGATTTATTTATTTGTGAGTATATTTTATCTGCTTGTAAAAGATTTTGGAAGTAATTTGTTTTGTTGTCTTCTATATTTCAAAAATTAACTTAACATTTATTAATAATACAATAGTATGACACACTAGCGCAGTCATTAGAAAGTCTGCCTACAAAGCCAATGGTTCGGGTTTTGATTCCCGGTATGACCAAGAAACTTATTATAAGTGGAAGGTGGGTTTTCCCTTTCACAGTGATGTATTAACGTTTGAAGACTGGATGTTGTGTCTGTCCTGGTTTTAAGTTAGTTTATAAGTTGTGTATTGATATAATGAGTCGGTTCAGAAATTACACATTAAATACTTCAGATAAAAAATAATAATTCAAAAACAGTTCAGGGGATAATTACTGGAACAAATGTTGGCAATAGATTCAAGTTTTTTGTTTCTTATTTTAATTGATTTTTTATTTTGCACCATTGCATACTACCTATGCAGGTTATCTGATTTAAATTACAACAATAGGTTAAGGACTAAGAAGGCATATATCTAGAGCAATTGTACTTGCATTTATGTGGAGGCAGTGTGGGAAACAATTTAGGGGGGAAAACTGAGTTAACTCGACTGGGATTCAAACCTGACCACTGCGTTACCAACTAGACGAGTATGACGTTTTATCTGTGTGCTCACTGATGTGAGTATAATTTTAGTTGAAGCTGTATTGTGTTACTTACTCTCCGAACTCTAGTAACTTGTTTCTTGCAGGCGCAGATGGACGAGATGTACCAAAGTTTGTGTGCGAGCTGTATTTTGGAAAACAAGCACCATGTTTGGGAGGTGTGATCGCCCTTGATGGCAGAACAGGTGGTGTGATGTGGCAACACTGGACAGCACACCCAGTATACTCGCTGGACTGCGGCACCGATCTAACAGGCGATGGTGTCATGGATTGCTTGGTGACGGGGAAGGGTGGGGTGAGTCATGTACTTGGGATTGCACTAAATGTTTCAAAGTTTTTACAATGTAAAAGCTTAGAAATAAAAATTAGTTCTGCCCAGGCGATACTCCAAAACTTCATTGTTTGTATGAAGATATATTTTTTAAATGTCATTACTACTAGTAAATTCCAAATAATTTGCCTTTGCACCAGGTTAAAGCAAAATCACATATTAATAGGATTTTATTCCATAGGTCACCATTTTTGTTTGTATTTGAGTGTGTATAGTTTTACTTAGGCTATCTATTAAACTTCAACTTGCATTTCGCTAAGAATACAAGATGTAGCATGCAAACTAACTTGATTTTAAAACACTACACCATTAAATACACAGATCTAAGAGCAAGAATTAAAGAAATTCATTATTGAACTACATTAAGCACTACTTGGGATCAAATAAAATAGCTTTAAATCTGTTGTCGAACTCTGTGGTTTTAGTAAAATTCTCACCTCAGGATTCAGGTGGGTTCAAACCCAGCCGAGGTCAATGAATTTTTTCTTTAACGATAAAAATCCATAGCACTACTTCCTTGGGAAAGGAAGTAAAGCCATTAGTCCCATGTGGATTGTGACATGTAAAAGAACACTGTCAGGTATATGAAAATATCTTTCCCGGCAAAATCGGTTGGCCCTTTGTAATCAGTCAGTTCAGAAAATGCACTTTAAATATCTCAAATAAATAAATTTAAATCTGTTTCTGACATTCATATTCATTCATCTATAGCAGCAGATATTTAAATATTCTTTTATTGAAAATATTCATTTATAATAATTTGCCAATATTTGTCACTGCAGGTGTTCTGCACTCTGAATGGTCATGATGGCAGTAAATTGTGGCAGTTCTCAGAGGACAACACTCAACCATTTAATAAGGCCTCATCGGTTGAACCTTTAATTAACATGTATTTGGCAAGGTTCATTCACGACATTAATGGTGATGGAGCTTTAGACATCCTGGCAGTTCAAACACTGGATTCTGTAGGCAAGGAAACAGGTGACACAAATGTTGTATTCTTATGAAAGAAACAAATTTTGAAACTTTGTTGGAAGAATATTTGAGAGTAAAGAAAATTAATAACTTAAAAAAATATAAATCTGATTTGAATCTCTTTAGAGATATTTATTACTATACTTAGTTGTGGTTGTGCCCTGGTCATGGTCGCAAATATGGCCATGCCCTTGTATAACCTTTGTTTTGACTTGCTTGGTTATTTATAGCACTGTGAAACGTCAAAGGTATATATGTAGCTTTGTCAGGCTGGCCCTGGGCTAACAAGAGTTTTTTTAGCACCTCTTCTTATTACCAGCGTATAACCCGAACGGGTAGTAAGACGCGGTGCCAAATATTCTTATTCTTATTACCTGTTTAGATTATACGCATATTTACTAATTACACTAGTGAGTTAGGGATGAGGAAGGTTTAATTTAGAAGAAGTGTATTCACATTTGTGTGAAGGGAAAACTATTTAGGAAAATCCACTTGGTACAACCTACCTAGATTCAAACCCCAATCTTCCTCTCATTGGCAGTTGAGAGTGACACCTTAGACCATGCAGCCACTGAATCAAGTCACCAAGAGAGTACTTTTAAATCGTTTACTCCCTGTTGGTAGCCACACAAGCACATCACTGACAGTACAATATAATTATTAGTTGTGCATAGACTTTCCTTGGATGGGGCATACTAATGAATGGGGAGTTGACAGCTTACGGGTAGAGTATTTTTAAATCTGGTTTCTACCTCAACAAAATTTCACTAACTGTGTAAAATATTTAGTTTGCTAAAATCTTTCAGGTGTCACGTTATCTGGCCGTATACTGCTGGTGAGTGGTGCCGAAGGGCGGTTGCTTCAGACAGTGGCAACTCCTATGGACCAGGAGAGTTACTACTGTCCTCAGCTACTCGTTCGACCTGATGGGGAAGAGATTGTGGTGTTTGGGACAGGAGGATATAATTCTCCAGGGGGACTATATGTAGTCCCTCTATTGGCTCTAGGAAACGCTGCAGAAGTAAATAATCATGTCTGAGTGCACCTTAATAGCTTACTTTAATATTGAACGTTGTCTGCCATCAACTTACCATACCCAAGTTCACTTGTTACATTTTAAACTTAACTTTCTATATATTTTTTTTAAACTGTGTTTGGTATTATTTTACAATTTCTTTGACTGTTTTATTTGCAATATGAAAACCATCCCATTAATGTGGCTGAATGAGTATAGAGGCCAACCAAAAGACTAAGAAAAGATGTTTGCTTTCACTATCCAACTACTAAAAC
Organism: Timema poppense; assembly: GCA_902141375.1. Taxonomy (NCBI): domain Eukaryota; kingdom Metazoa; phylum Arthropoda; class Insecta; order Phasmatodea; family Timematidae; genus Timema; species Timema poppense. The sequence continues at coordinate 132,592 of CABFOV010000822.1, read as the reverse complement.
TCATCTGCACTATCAGTTATGAATTATGAACTGATAAAATCCTAGATTTAGCAAGTTCGTTTCAAATAACCTCCAGTAAACTTTTGTGTGTGGATTGTATAATTATGATGGTGCAGTGATTAGTGTTTCATTCTCTCTAGGTAAAGGTTCTCTATCAGGATCAGTTTAAAGGGGTACTGTCTCCTGCAGTGTTAGCCGATATTAATCAGGATGGATCAGAGGACATAATTGTGGCTACATTTAATGCCTCTGTACTGGCATTTGATGGTCTTACATTCAAATTACTATGGAACTACACATTTCAACAGCCCTCCGAGACATTTAGGTAGGTAAATAAGAAGAAAGTAAGCCTTAATGTATAGGTATGTCCATTTTGTCGAAAAACTGTATATGACAATATTCTAGATGTATAATTAGTACAAGGTTGCCATGCACTTTGGAAAAAATCCAGGGGAACATTTAAAAAAAAAGCTGAGTTTTTGGGACATTATTTTAACTGTACATTAGTCTTTAAATAATTTTCCCTTTGCATGGAAAAAAAACTTAACCAAAAACTAAGCCCACTGGTTTGGACACGTCTTATTCCCCTCAGAAACATGAATAACGAATAATTGCGTACATTTACCAATCAAGGTCATAATATCATGCTCTAAACATCAACTACATAACTTCTATCAAGTAGATTTCATGACAAATTAAATTTAATCCCTCTATACTACTATCTAAATTTATAGGCTTTCCATTAGACGGATTTCCTTTACTAGTGAACGGCCATTAATTTCTTTTTTCAGTCCCCCAACACCAGCTTTCTTCAATGAAGACAACATTCCTGACTTTCTGGTTAAATATCAGACTGGCGCTGGCTACCCTGTTTACTACTACTCACAGGTGATTTGGGGCAAACTCACAGTAGACTTAAAAAATCACTATCATAAATTGTTCCCAGGTCATTTTAGTAAAATACCTCCATATTGCTCTTTTATTTGCTTTCATTCTCCTCCCACCTCATTTTTGGTCTCCCTTACCATATTTTTCCTATATACTTCATCTCACTGGAATTCTCCCCTTTTCCATCCTCATTATATGAACATATTATCTCACTAATGCTTCCTCTTATATTTCATGTACTCCTTGTATCCCAAATATTGCTGCTACCAATAATTAGTATGGATTAACTTAAGTTCTTATGTTAGTATAAAAATGTATTTGAAAGAAATAGAGTGTAATTAGGTGGACTGAATAGAATTAGCCCAGGATAGGTATGGGTGGAGTAATTTTGTAAGTACAGCAATTAATTTTCTAGTAGAGTGAGTAAATAAGTAAAGTTAACAGGAGTTTAGAAAAAAAACTATTTTTCTAATCCCAGGTGACAGTTCTGGATGGCCTGACAGGCTCCCCGCTCTTAGACAAGCCAATAATTGACACTGTTGGCTCACAGATGTCAGCACTCACTGTTAGTATGGAGAGTCAAGGTAACGACTGGATTCTCTTCTGGACTGCAGACTGCCTCGGCCACCAAGGTGCCACCCAGGAGTATAGTTTTATGCCAGGTTAGAAAACTTTAGTGATGACCAATGCGGTGTTGTAAGTTGTGACTGAAATAAAGGTTAAAACTTAAAGTAAAAAATACTCAAATCCAGTCCTTTTGTTTATCTTGTCTTGTTCAACCTATCTTAAGTTTATTTATATGGTTATTTTTAAGGAATTTAGTTTTAAACCTAGTCTGATACCTTAGCTCAGATGGTAGTCTGTTTGTCTACTGAGCTAATGGTCTAGTGTTTGATTCCTGGCATGGCCGAAAACTGTATTATTGGTGAAATGTGGGTTTACCCTTTCGCAGTAATTAATTAACGGCCAGGGACTGGATGTTGTGCCTTTCCACGGACATACGGACACACATTAGACATAAAATTATGAAATTGAAGTCACTACAAAGTAACATTTTATATACATACTATTTATTTTTTATTTAGATATATTTGGTTTTTTTAAATGCTGTCCCTCATTATTTTCAATTTGTAACATGGTCCTTGCGATCAAATTAGTGTGACACGCCTTGTTTAGCCTAACCTAATTTCAGGATTGATCCAACAACCAGACCCAATGGCCAATACATAATTAATTTAACACTTAACTGAGTGTAAATACACACAACAACAAAATAAATCATAAAAGTTAGTTGATCTATTTTTTATATCAACTGAAGAATTCATTTGAAGAAGAAAAATATTCATACCAATGTGGGAAAATTAACCTCTTTTTCTCATCATTTACACTAAGATTTGACTTAAGAGATACAAAGGTTAACTTAAAAAGATATGAATTCAAGAAAATGTGTATTCAATACAGCTCTACTATGTATCAATATTATATTATGTTTAGATGGGACATTAAACCGCAATAATGATTTCTACTTAGTTTATTTTATGTCAAACTATAAGTATTAATAGTAAAAATAACTCAAGTAAGATGATATTTTAAAGGAAATGTATTTTTGATGCAATGTTCAGGCAGTTCAGTGCACTCTCAGAGTAGAGCAGATGTTTGTAAACTGTTGTTCAACTCCACGGCAGTTACTAAACTGCTAGCTTTGAGTCGGCACGTCCAGTCTCCAGGGATCGTTGTGTACTCCTCAGGTCAGTTGATTTAAATCTATGATGGACCTTATTGTGCATGTTCTTTCTGCAGCACTTGTTAAATTTCACTAACACAAATAATCAGGGGATGGCAATGACTTCATATTTATTAGATTTGAGCTGGATCATGGTTAACCGGAAGTGGGACAATTGAATCAGTAAAAAATAAACAGAGACAAAAAAACCCAACACTAATGCGCTAGCTTTTACCAACTACAGGTGGATTTTTCAGTAAACAAGAAGTATTTTACCCGCAATGTTGAGCACATCAACTAAACATAAAGCTTGTTTAGCCTAATTCATTGGTAATGAGAGGTCAAGGTTCAAATCCCTGCTAGTTTTTCCTAGATGGTTTCCCACTCTTCCTCCACACAGATACGGGGTTATATTCCCTTCCTGATAGTTAATAACCCGAATAAGGGAGTAAGATGCAGTGATAAAAAAAAAGCGTAGTTCTGGGCAATTTGTTTGTTTAGAAGAGGTTTTTTGTTTGTGAGTTGTTTAAACAATTTATCCTCCATAATCACCCAGGAGATTGCGGTGGCCTATCCTACCTGCTGTTAATCACTGTATATTAATGTTTTTACAAATAGTTGTATTTTCTTTTAAGATTCTAGAAGATCAGTAGAGTTCAACAGCTCCACCAACACAACAGCAGAAGTTCATAACTACTTAATTTCCCACCCTGACTTTTTGGACATCAGTAATAGTAACCAATATTTCAACAACTACCCTCAGGACCAATTCTCAACTGAAAAGAAGGGCCTATTGAAAAGCAAAGGTTCTATCTTTCGTCACAAGGAAAAAAAGCCTCCCACGAAAAGTGGTTCATCCCATTACGAGAATTATTCAAATCTGAATCACAGACATTCCAAAGTGTACCCTCCCGAGGTGGGAGAGCAACCTATCAATGGTTACTCGAGCCCCGGAGAGTTCCCCAATATACACAAGCATGGTGTCGAGCACTTGTGGAACCATCAAAAACCATGGAAGAACAATGGGCACAATCCAGAAGATGAAGACAACGATCCTGAGGACAAACAATGGAACTATGATTTGTATGGTCCTTTGAGAGAGGACAGCTACAAGCCTCTTCAGAGAGACGAGAGAAGTGGTCATGTTAGGAAGCAGAGGTACAAGAGAGGAATAAATACAGGGAGCAGCATTCAGCGGATCACTTCCACAGGTGAACATAATGGATTTATTTGTCTTGGTAAAACCCAAGTTTGTTGTAGGTATTCCAACTTCAGTATGGTTGGCACAGTGTTCCATATCAAATGAGGCATAATTTCTTGGTTTTTGTCATAGGAGCTGTCTTGGCCCCCCTTGAGTGGGCAGAGAAAAACAACCACTTTGACTTAGTGTTTGTAACTTACTGGATTCCTCCGTCTTCACATACACGAGTGTTGTTGCCTAGTGATCGAGAATGTGTGATGAGTAAACAGGGGGAATTTCCTGGTAAGATTCTTTTACAAGCTCTTAATTAAAGTCTAAACACAGCAGTCACATATTGCTATTACTACTTTAGAGTTAACTTACCCAAGATTTGGTAATTTAACTGAAAGGTTAGCTGAAAGAAAAAATATACATAACATAAATACTGTCACATGCCCATTTGTAACAGGTTTTTCCATTTAAAAATAAATTACATAACTCAGCAAGAACCAACACTTGTTTCAAAAACAACAATTAATATAATAAAATGAATAATTTTTTTATCATCACATCTTACTACCCGTTCGGGTTACACGCCTAGGCCTATATACTAATTACACTAATGGGTTAAGGATTAGGAGGGATTAATTTAGAGGAAATTCACCCACGTTTGCATGAAAGGAGAATGGAAAACCATTAAGGAAAAACCACCCTCAGTGCACCTGACTGGGATCAAACCCTAATCTTTCTGTCTTTGGCAATTGTAATGATACTGCTTTGGACCCCTCTCATATATTTAAAAAGTCATGGATGAAGTGTATTTTTCTTAAAAGTAATGTGTGTAAAATTTCCTTTTAATACTTCAACCATGGAAAATCACGCCCTTTTAGAACTAATGTCAAAGTCTTGCATCATTACACTTATATTTTTTCTTTCAAAGATCAACTCTGTAGTGTTTACCAAAAAACCAAGTGACGCTAGCTTCCTCTACCAAATAGGAAGCTAGCCTTCACAATACCTGTCGCCAGGACTCTTTCTATTAGTTGGTTTTGACACTGGTGACAAGGGGTCCAAGAGACAATGGGTAGGTCATATATAAGATGCTTGTGCGAATGAATCCATTACAGTGGACAGCAATACACAAGAACTTTGTAATAAAACAGAACTCAGTAATATAGCAGTAATACAAAATATTAACAGTGCCGATAGCATAAATCTACAGAAAGTTGTAATAAATCAGTGCCATGATCTAAATAAATCGTGTGCAAATCTAAAGGTCTTACTTATTAGTTATTTCNGCACAGTTGTTTTAAGGTGTCCCTGATGGAGTGTGATGTTTACATCCAGAAAAGTAATGCTGGATGTGGATATTTTCCAGGTAAATCTTAGCGGCGAAAATTTGTTGAGGTCTGACAGGAAGGACTCGAGTTGCTGAGTGGTGCTAGTCCAAATCATAAAGATTTCATCGATGTATCTAAACCAACAAATATCACTATAATTGGCGCTATAAATATCAATTATCTCATCAAATACCCAATATCAATCTAATTGGTGCTTTATCACGGGGCTATAAATATCAATTCTCTCATCAAATACCCAATATTAAATCGTACCGTTTTAATTGGCGCCCATCGCGGATGCGTATCATCTTAATTGGCGCCCAAACACGCGGCATGATAATCCAAACAAAAACCGAAACATCTTACAATTTAATCCAACACGAGAGTAGTTTGTTGGACCGCGCGGCCACCTAAGCGGGTAAAATGAATAATTGACTAATGTTTAGAAATACATTATAACAATGAGGGGTGGGGGGAACAAATAACCATAATTTTGTATTATGAAAGGAAAAATGTGTCAAAGTATAAAATTCAACATAAATGATAAGATTTTAAAGTTTCACAATAGTTCAGGAAAAGGGGCATTACTTGCCTTGTTTTGTTTGCCTTCTCTGAATCTCTTGTGATGTTTGTTCTCAAGGAAAGTATGTAACGCTGGAAGATGCTCTACAAGACTGCTTGGGATCTGATAAAGCTCCTTCTGATGAATCAAGCAAGAATGAATCAGACCATGACCTATTTAACATTGACATGGGGCAGATGACTGTCTACAGATTACACATAACATGCGCATGTGGAAATGTTGGGAGATGTTCTAATGTTTTACCATTTGAAAGTCAAAGTTGGCCTCTCTATATGGGACGTGATGGGAATGGTTATTTTAAACCCAGATACGGATAGATTTTTATTATTCTTTGCTTACATGTTATTTTATCATTAATTCTTCCAAGAAATATAATGTAATATAAAACTACAGTATTTTATTTTATCAAAAGTTTATTTTTGTTGTACCTATATTTCAAATAACTCAAAACGAGGTGGACAAATATTTTTGAACGATAAAAATCAGTTGCACAACTATTATTATTAATATTATTAGCACCACGTCTTACTACCCGTTCGGGATACACGCACATGCTAATGTGTAATGGTAGGGTGATTGTGAGATGAAATGAAGGACCTACAGTTTAACGTGGAATCCGAACCACGGTGGAGGCCTGGTATTCCTCACATTCACAAGATGTCTTGTCAGAGGTGAACAGTACCATGTTGATTGTGATATGTAAAAGGATGCTGGAAGATATGTGAAAATAAGTTTACCAGCAAAATTGGTAGGCCATTTTGCACTCGCTCATAGAAATTCACTGTGGAAGGAAACGAGAAATCACCATAATTACTGCACTCCCCTAATAAATGTGATTTATACCAGATGGTGCAGGCAGCACTAACCAGCCAAAGGGCTGAGTGCATGCTTGCCCAGCACCAGGTGGATACAAATTACATCAATCCAACCTTTGGCTTGTTGACTTAGGGAGATATTTAAAATATAACAATCCACCCACACAATCTTGACAGATCTACTAAGGGGAGTGTGGAGAGTAAATTTATTCTCGCCCTAAGCTTTGGGATTAGTCTGCTACTTTTGAAAAAAATTTGGAGGGGTTAGTTGGTAAGTTTCTTGCCAATATATGCTAAACCACTTTGAATTGATATCAATGTTTATAACTAAAGACAAACCTTTAATTAGTTAGCACAAATTTAAATGAATATAAAATAAGAGCATTTGCACTATTCTCGTAAGAGACAGACCTTCAACCTTACAGGGGTTTTGCTGCGCTCCTTTTGCCAGCTTGAGTCCTTAAACAATGGGCTTCATTAGTGTCACTGGTGGGTGATGCTAGGGCTAATCACAGCGATTATAGTGTTGAAGGACTGTGTCGAGTGTCTGGGTATATTATTTGTCTGTGCACAAGGTTCATACTAATTGATTCTCACACACTAAAGGGCAGGGGTAAACTAGAAACACCGATAGGTTAATAATTAGAATTCTTTTCTTTGAAAGTTGTATTAATAAAAAATATTTGATACACTGTAACATGAAAAATAGCTGGTGTATAAATGCATTTTTTTTTTATAAATGGAAGAAAGCCTATATGAAAGAGGGATGGAAACATATTAAAGACCAATCATAATATTAGATTTATAATGATAATAGAAAAATTTCACAATGACTTCAGTTATTGTAAATTGGGATTTAATCTCAACCAGTATGAATATATTTGTGATCAAAATAACAATATTAGTTAGTTCATTCCTTGGTTAATATTCTATATAGATATAAGGTATGGGAAAAGACCACAAGGGAGGCCAAGAAAGAGATGGGAGGAGCGGATAAATGAAATTTAGAGAAGAATGGTGGAAGACTAGAAGGGAGATGACTGCATTTTACTAAATTGACCCGGCCACAGGCTGGAAACAGTTGATGATAAAGAAAAATAACAGGATATAAACTAAGACTGGGCCAATCAGCGATTATTCTGATGATTTGTTGCTTATTATGCTGATAACCGATAATTTGGTTTATTTTATGTGTTACAAAGATAATATGCAGTAATCATATTTAAAAAAATGTGTTATCGTAAAGTGTCATTTTGTTCATTATATAGTAGGTGTGCTTATAAAAGTTTAAATGAAAACTCAAAAAGAGTTTTAATATACATTAGTTCACTTTATCAATGGCATTACCACATTGTAAAGATAATTAGTTTCAGTTAAATTAATTCCACTTTTCTCAGAGTTTAGTTTGTGATAGGAATTTTATTTTAAAATCAAAATCCACGCAGAGAATATTATGACAAATATATCTTTTTAGAATAAAGATAGAAAAAATGTTGTCCATTAAATTTATCTGGATTTAAAAAGCATAATTAAGTTTATAAGTATCAACAGATAAATATAAGTATTGGGATAAAGAAAAGTCTTTAATCCATTATGTAGTTTTGAAACCAAAAATAGTTCTTTAGTTTTAGCTACCTCTATTCTTCCTCTCATGGTTCAGATGTTTGTTTACTAGTTGACCTTGAAAAGATACATCTCCTACTAATTACCACTGTCTTTTTTTCTCTCACACTCAAACAAGATGTCTCACTTGCTCATTATTTTGCAATTTCTAAAGCTAAATAAAACATTAAAAAATGAAGGGGTGAAGAATATCATTACAGAAAAACAGCCATATTAACAATACTGTTCCAGTTCACGCAGACCAATCCAATTCAATATATCAGGAAACAACCAATTTGATATAATTTGATCGATATATCAAAATGATAAATATATCGATATAATATGGTAAATTGCCATCTTAGCCACCAGTACTTGACATGCATGGCATATGACGTTCTACCATGATAAATTTCAAAAGATTGGTTATCCAAATTCTGATAAGATCAACGATTTTACCATTATTGTCAAATCATTTGCTCGGCAATGGCCCAGTCCTAATCTAAACTAATAGGGGTGTGCAAATGTCATTTTATAAATGAAGCAAAGTCAATAGGAAGGTTTTTCTTGTTGTCACATGTTAATTTTAATTTTTAAATTATCAATTAAATGTATCTACAGGGTGGCTACAAAACTTATTATAAAATCACCAGACTTTTCCAGGTTTTTGAGACAACATTTAAAAAAATCCAAACCTAACCTTATAATTTTTCTTGCTGAATGAGATTTTTTTTGTTTATTATAGTGATCACACATTTTCAAAAAATCCTAGGCTACCAAACATCAAGAGTCTTAGTTCTTGTTAATTCTCTATTATTTAATCAGGTAGGCCTATTATTTGTGTGAATGTGTACAACAGTATTTAATGCTTACGTTAACGTTATCATTTAGTAACTAGGGGTGGTAAAAATACTCTTTGGAACCTGTTCTAAAACTCAATATATCTTGAAATACATTATGTCATAATATTTAATGAGATTTTAAATTTGTTCATAATATAGCAAAGTATTCTTCTTCCTTCCAAATGTTGACAGTGCAAAGATTATCAAAGTCCAAGGAAAGGGAATTTATATTTTTACTTGGATATTTTGAAACTTTGCAAACTCTTATAAATTAATAACTTTTAACTAAATTGTACATGGCACCACCACAGTACAGTTCACTTCTTTCTGAGCTGATGTAAGCCTGTAGGGGCTCATTCTTCCCCTGATATTCTTTCAGCCTAAAGTTATCTGTTCAGGAAGTAATGTGTTAAGTAATAATTATTTTTATTTAAAAGTAATAATCTCTTATAGTATCGTTAAATTTTAACTCTATCTTGTATTAAAACTATGACTAACATTCAATTGCTCAAGTGTCTATATAACTCTTGTGTTCGACCACTAGATGGGTCTGCTAGTTGGAATACCATCTAAATAAATTTGGTCTATAATTTGAAAATTTTATTACTATTTAAGTTTTTACATATACATTTAAATGCATTTTGTTTTGAGCTTAGTGTTAAATAAATATTGGGCTTAAATTGACCAGTGGTCAAAGTAACCCCATATAAAATGTAATATCTTTTCAAATAAGTATAGGGTTTTAATAAATAATGCGAGTCTCAAATAACCTTATAACATTCTTCATGCTTATTGTTAGTAAATGTTCATATTTTTTTAAAGTGTTTGAAATGGCACGAAAACACAAAAAAGAACCATGGAGCAGAAGATACAGCAGTTCCAGTGAAAAGATAATGAATACTGCTCTCGAGGATGTAAAATTAGGACGGATATCTTTAACTATAGCAGCCGGAAATTACAAAATTGCCAAAGGAACTTTGAGCTCAACCGGGCTCATAAAGCTCATACAGGGAAGTTGGAGCGTCCTAATGTTTTCTCAGAAACTGAATAATTTTTTTTTGTCAAACACATAAGCATACTAAGTGAATGGGGTTTCCCGTATGATGCACCAGATGTTTGCTTCCTAGCCAAACATTACCTTGATGCTAGTGGAAGGAAGATAATTCATAAAGGACAGCCCCGATAAACGCAAAATTTACTTTTAAGATAAAGCTTTAATTTTAAATCTATTCGAGAAAGTTCATAAAATCTGGTCAAAGTATACCTATCTTAGTTTTCTATGATAAGATAAGACCTGTATTCAATATGGTTTATTTTTAAACTTACAATATTTACATTCTTTTAATTGTTGTGACATTTGCACTGTAATATTTTTTTCATAGATGAAATTTACACAGCCCTTAAAAAGTGTTTGTTTATCAATGCAGTGGTATTTATATGAGAGCATTTTCATCATTGCAGAAGAGACGCCCAAGGTGGACTCATTGGTTGAGGATTTTGTAAATATGACATTACAACAGCTGAAATTGACAACCTGTAAAAAAAAATTATAATAAATCTTTGCTATTATGTTTTTTAAAAGCACCGAGTCTTTCTATTTGTCTGGGTTATACACTTATGTACTAATTAAATTGATGGTTTTAGGGACTAGGAGGGTTGTAATTAGAGGAAGTGAATCACATTTGTGTGGAAAACCATTTTGAAAAAATCCACCCTCAGTACACCCTAACGGGATTCAAACCTCGATCTCTCTGCCATCAGCCGTCTAGTCTACTGCAAGAGTTGGGCCTATGACTATGTGGCCACTGAAGTGGTCTTTGCAATGTTGGTTTAATCTCTTTTACTCATTACTATGCATGACTTTTATTTCAAATAGTTTAAACAATGGTACATTGTAATCTCTGGTTAACCCAAATGGTAGCAAGTTTTCCTTGTTTGCTTCAACTATGGTGATAAGGTCATAGTGTTATAAGTCAAGGTAAGAATGCCTGAGAAGATACCAGTAAAGGGGTGGGTGCATGACAGCCCTGTTTAAATGTTTGAAGATTTGGGTTGAAATAATTTAGAGAAAAAATGGGAATGTGAATGAATGCATGTGATGTTTAATCTTTTACATCCCTTACTGTTTCCAGCCTATGGCCTGGGTAAGTTTTTTTATGTTAATTCATCACTATGAAAGGGTAAACCCACATTTTACCAATTATAAATTTTTGGGTATGACGGGAATCAAACTCAGGAGCCTTAGCTCAGTAGGCAGACACGCTAACGACTGAGATAAGGTGTCTAATAGATGTTTACTCTATAGAGACATAAAGGAAAATAAGAAATATGATAAAATGTAAGTTAAGAATTAGAGGGAAGTTGGAAAGAAAGGTTAATAGAAATGATGTGGGGAAGTTTTCATTTATAAAGAAGGAAGCGGTGGAATGGAATGGTTAAAGAAGAAACTGAAACCTCAACAATACATAATATTGGGCCTCCTCATTGTTAACCAAATATAAGAAGAGTAGGTCATATGTGGAGTGAACTACCCACAGAGGTTCAATTATTGCAAGTGGAAATGTCAATACATATATTATAAATACTAGCTGAAGTACCCGGTGTTGCCACATAATATATTGCGTAGTTACCCCGGGCAACGCTTTGTTTCAGACAGACAGTAAAAACCTTTTCATTTTATTGTTCCAAGCCTGTTTTTAACTAATTAAAAGAAAATACAAAATTTCATATATATTTCTTTTATTAAATGTAAAGTGTTTTTTTTAAATAAGAGAGCAATATCATTTACCAATAAAGCAAAAATAATTTGTATTTAGGAAAATCTTTTGATTAATTAATAACTGCAGCAATAATGATAATATGTGAAGAATTGTTAATTTTGCTCAAATATTGATCAAAAGAGCATAATAAATCTAGGTTTTTACTGAAAGCATTAAGGTGTAGGCCTAGTTGCTAGACATCAGGTTTGAATCCTGTATTAAGATGGGTGTATTATTGTTTGACTATTAACAATAGATAAGTATCAGGAATTAATAATTTTAAAAATATATGATTTTCTTTTACTAACTTACATAAAACTGCTCAAAATCTGTTTAGTATCATCATTAACCCTTGAGTTGGCAAAACTGATGCATGAACAGTAGAGAGCCACCCAAGCACACCATTTTAACTGAAAAAAAAAGTTTTCAATCACAATGACGACACACAGTTTACCCTGAAACATCTTACCGTGATCAATTTAAATACTATAATTCTATTTTATAATGGAGCCAAGCAAGGTTCCCTCCATGGTGAACAGCTATAACTGTGGTAGAAAGTTTAACCAAATGAGAACGGTAAAAATACATAAATGAAAATCCTCAAAAACCCGCCTTGGTGGCGTAGTTGGCTAATGCGCTAGTCGTGTTAAGCACGACTGCTGAGGACGGGGAGATCGAGGTTCGAATCTCGGTCGGGTGAACTGGGGGTGGTTTTTCCTAAATGGTTTTTCACTCTCCCTCCACGCAAATGCGGGTTCACTTCCTCTAATTCAACCTTCGTAATTCCTAATCCATTGGCGTAATTAGTACTTAAAGTGTATAACCCATATGGGTAGTAAGACGCGGTGTTAAATATATATATATAAAATCTTCAAAAAGTTATTTTTTATTTTGTTATCTTATTGCTAGGTTGTGAGAGAAAAGGGGTGGGCAGCAGTGGGCAAGGCAATTGGCAAGAATGATGTGTGTTAAGAAAAAATATGCCTACCAGCGCAAACAAATGTTTCGCCATTCAATATAGCTGTGCCCCCCCCCCCCTTACAATTCCTAAATTTGTGCTTGAATGTAAGCTGTATATTGAGGGTATGAATAGTAGGAAATTACAAACCATTCTAGCTGACAATCACTACAAATCAGCATGGCAACAACTTATCCATCAGTGAGTTTGTGTAATACATTATATATTTTTATTTTAACACCACAATTACTAACTGTTAAGGTCATACACATATCTGATAGTTACTCTAATGGAGTAGGTACGAGGAAGGAAATGCATTAGAGGTAATCTACTCACATATACGTGGAAGGAGAGTGCAAAACCATTTAGAAAAAAAATCACCCTCGGACGACCCAGCCTAGATTTGAACCCTGCCTCCCTCTCTTCAGCAGGCCAATATAACACGAGAGTTATGCTTTAGACCATTCAACCACTGAGACGGGTAATAAGAACATGGATGAGGAGGAAATTAAGTCTTACTACATGTTCGAGTCATCTACATACACTGATGAGAAAGAGGGAATTTAGAGGAAAAGTTTAAAATAATTGAGAAAAAACAAAACAAAAAAAATCCATGGGAATTCAAACCCTAAACTCTCAGTCACTGGAAAACTAAACCAGAGTAAATAAGACAGCTTAGCCTGCAGATGCGAGTTCCACTATATTCAAACAAGGTCACTCACTAGTCTCGAAGATAAGTATTGCAAAGAACTAGAAACATCAGCACCTCAACCAAATTAATCCTTTCACTTGTGCAGGAACTAAACAATGAACTTGTTTGCCCAAACGTTCCTTGGCGCAGACGCGAATCAAAGGTTCTTTGCAATAAGTTGTTGTAAAAGGTATCATCTATCAATGAACCACTGTACTAATATTATTATTATTTAGCACCGCGTCTTACTACCCATTCGGGTTATACGCTTTAAGTACTAATTACGCCAATGGATAAGGAATTGGGAAGGTTGAATTAGAGGATGTGAACCCGCATTTGTGTGGAGGGAGAGTGGAAAACCATTTAGGAAAAACCTCCCTCAGTACACCCGACCGAGATTCGAACCTCGATCTCCCCGTCCTAAGCAGTCGAGCTCAACACGACTAGCGCATTAGCCAACTATGCCACCGAAGAGGGTCACTGTACTAATAGCCAGTCTGAATACTTCATAATGAACCATGAATACCATGAATAAAGAAATAAAATATTTTTCAGATAAGAGTTTCTGAGTAAAAAATGGCTGCTGAGCTCATACAGAAAGCTATGCTATTATCATACATCAGGGAATGGGTTAAAAAGGTTAATAAAACAAGGTAATTTCTAAATTTTCAGATAACTATTCTTATCACCTCATTAGTCAATAGTTTTCATGTGATTACACTCACCCTCATCATGAGTCCACACATGCTGAATATCATACCAAGTATGTTCATATAGTCTGGAGTTAAGTCTTCCCCTGGTACAGCCTGAGCAGAGGGCGCTGGTGCTTTAAACCTGATTTAAAAGTGAATCAATTAATTAGGGCCAGTTTCATAGTCAGCCTCAAGTGGAACCTGAAACCAAATATGCCTACAAGATGACACCTACCTAAACTCTGGTCCAGGTAGGTGTTGCCCTGTATTTGTTTAGTGCTGAACTTGAGGTGTGTTAAATCTGACTATGAAACTGGCCCATTCCACTCTGGTATAGATAGGTTATTCTGTATCTATTATTATTAAATTAACTCACTGCTCATAGAATTTAGGATAGTTCGTTTACTTGAGGAAATATCACACTATTTTGTTGACATAACTTAGGCCTATCAAATAAATGGTTAATGGTTTCCTCAAATTCCAACCTATGTCTTCTACTTAGCACAAAGATATTTATAGCAGGATAGCGAATCTGATCAGTCATTTCGGCCTTGGACCTGTCATAGGGCTCATACACAATCAGTTTTCACAACATTATTTTTATAAATCTCAGCAATTGCATGCAACGTTTAACAACATCAATGGTAATGAAAAGGTGTGTGCAGTGATCATATTAGCATTGGTTGCTAAATGAGACTGAAGGACATACTGATGAGTGGGTTCACACGGTCAGTCTTACTGTCGGTCTCTCCCAATACTTGCAAGACTGATGTGATCAGAAAATTCGGATTACATCAGTATTTTCGTAAGTTCATCCATCTCGCGACAATAATGCTAACAACTCTACCTACAAATTATCTAAAAAAAAAACCTACACTTGATGCCGTTTATTAACTGTTACAGAAATTAATATTGTGGGTTTCAAACTATCTTGGTATGTGAGCCATTTGTTTACTGATTTTATTAAATCTAGTCTTAGATTTTTTATATTAATTTATATTTCATTGTTATCATTACTCAACTAAGAATATGTAAAAATTAAATACATAATTAGATTTATTAAGTTTGATAATTTTGAATAGTTATACAACAAAAACAAAATTTACTAAAATCACAATTTAAGAGTAAAAACATAAATATTGACCAACTTTGTGTTGACTTATGTTATTTGCATTTTATGTTGACTTGTGAACGTTTCATAATAGAGACTAAATTGTTTATTTGATCAATAGTATTTAATGGAAATGTTTAGTTTATTTATAAATGCATAAAAGGTTAAGTTTAGCTAGTTGGGTAGTAACCACAATAACCTATTAATTATTTTAAATTTTAATTTGGGTTTTTATATTTGTGACATCAGCAAACTCACAAGTACCACAGTTAGTTATGAGTTTTTGTTTTAATGCTGGTGTGTGTATTAGGTGGGTTACATTGTGTAGTGCTATTTAGAGATTTCCAAAATTTCTATAAACAAGATAAACAAAATAAAAATATAATTTTGCCTCATTTGCAAGCATTGGGTTTGCAGAAAATGGTCTAGAGAGAAAAAAAAAAAGAGTCAAACATTGCATTAAGTGCTTGCAAGTATGTGGCACCAACATATCCATTTCATACTTTGGAAAAGGATGCAAGAAGGGTGCATCTGCATCTTTGTTGAAAATTTGGATGCCGACGTCCTTGCTGATGCAACTGGTAATGGTTCAAAGCTGAGGAAGCATAAAGAGAGATAATAAATTATGGTCAATCATTTTCCCCTTGGAACTGTTAAGCCCATTTAAAAAAAAGAGAGAGAATTAGCATCAGCATCATTGTTTTTCTAGTTATTTACATATTTTGATTGGTTGAAAAATATTGAACATAAAAAAATTAGGACCCAGTCACTCACTACCTGTGTTCTTTGTCGGGTCTTCGAGGATCCGAATAACTGTTTGATGTGCCATGCATTTTGACAACGATAATAGATCTATACTAATAGGCAGGTCTGAGGTCCAAAAACAAACAAATTATGACTACTCAAACTTCTAAGTATTCTTACGAACACTGATGTCTGATTAAAGTATTACACAAAGCATAGATAAATTACAGTAGAACATAGAAAAGGGATAGGTATAGAAACACTTTAATTTTGGCAAGAAGAACCATATCGCTAGCGCTTGCAGTGTTAGTGCCGTGAACTAAGAGATTTGACGTGGTATGTTACACTTGGAACACAACGCATTTTCTATTGAGGAATGTTAATTAACCAATTCTTATATCGAATTAAATAAAATATTATAATAATACTCAGCACCACGTCTTACTACCCCTTGGGTTATACACGTATGCACTAATTACACTACCTAATGGTGTTAGGGATTAGGAAGGACCTTGAACTCAAGTTTTCTACAATCTAGTATAGGGAAAGATCAAGTTGACCCACCCCATCAAATATTCTCTAAAATGCATATAACTTTAAAGCACAAAGGTTAATTATTTTCGAAAACATGAGCACAAACAAAGCACAACGGAATTACATGACTAGATCTTTGTTATGTTGTGTATTTCAATTTGTGGTGGGCTAGTGAGCTCAAGCTAGCCCGCCACATTAAATGTTACCTTAAAGGTCCAGTTTCACAGCACAAATGTTCATGTTTGGACATATATAAGATGGAAAAAAAGTATTTTCGTTAATGTGGTGGGAAAACTTGAGTTAGGTTAAATACCGGTGTGATAAGTATTAACATTGCAAGTTTAATAGTACAATGTGAAAATATAGTATGTCTATAGCACTCCTATCATGACTCTCCTTGCTTATTATTTTTCTGTGAATATGTCTTAAGACCAGTATCAACTGGAGGTATTTTGATTTCCTCGGTCCTGAACGTCTTCATTTATTCCAAACCTTCTTCTTTCTCCTTTTACCTCTATCTTTCCCTCCATGATCCGCTACATTAAACAATCCTCTCTTAGTGTGTGGCCTAATAAAAATGTTCTTATCATGCTTGTCAGGCTCCTCTACTCTCCTACCCTCTTCAATATTCCCTAATTTATCTCCCTGTCCACCTATTTCACATCCTCCACAACCACATTTCAAAGCTCTTTAAATACCTTTGTTGCCTCTTTCTGAATATTCACGTCTCACATCTATACGTCACCACACCCCAAACTTTACAAACCTCTTTTAGAATACTTACAGGTATCCGCAATCCCCTTCCCTTCCATATGCTCTCTTCCTTATGGCTATCTTGTTTTTCACTTCCTCCGTAGTTTCCATTCTAAGTTACCCAACATTACAATATTTTAACAACCTTACTTGTTCTATTTTCTTACTTTAAATTGATATATTTACATTACCTTCTTCATTTACAGCTTTCATCACTCTACGCCTATTAAAATGCCTCATGCTCTTTCTAGAGCCTTCAGCGCGCACTTTGAAGCGTACCGTACTATCTATTGAAGAACGCTGGTGACATACAACATCCCTGTCGCACCCCTCTTCCAATGCTCATCTCTTACATTTCATACTTCCACTTTCTGTTCTGTGGATAGCTACTTTTTCAGTATCCTATCCTTCCAGTCGATACTAATGTTCCTCAAAACTTTCAGCAGCATACTCTAGTCCACTCAATAAAAGACAAACAAGCATTTCCCAGCCAGTTTAATTTCAACACTTGTTCCGTTAGCATTCTGTTTACAGCTGCATCTCTGGTCCCCTTTATAAAGTCAAACTAATTTTCTTCCCATACTCTATTCTATTTTAATTTCTAGTATCCTCATTATCAGCCTTGCCATAGTCTTGGTAATACGACATATAAAACTAACTGTCCTATTGTATTTACATTATCTGACATTGTAATTCTTTGGTAAGGAAACGAAAATGGTCCCAAGTAGATCTTCCAACCAAATGTTGGTGTCGTGGTATGCTATTGACTTAACTGACTAACCTTTTTACTGTATCAATCACTCCTTATTTCCCCTTTTCCCTATTTATCTGAGTTCTTCTTCTAACGTCTTTAACATTGCATTCCTGAGGGTGTCCCATTCCTCTGATACATCCATTTCCTTGGTGAAGACAGGTGGTCGACCGAAGGATTTAACAAGGGCAGGTCCTTTGTTTTGAACACTAATGTGTCGCTTCAATCTCACTTTTGGAACACCATATCTTCTTGCTGCTTCATTCAGCCCAACGCTTGATGAACGAACCGTATTCACAGCCAACGCTAAATCTGCTTCACTCCACTGTCCGTATTTGCGTCTTTTTGACATCTTCCTGCAACAAGTTTAGACGAAAAAAAGATTAGGAACTACTTTGTGTTCATGGTTTCCTAAATTGAACCGGTACAACTTAGACAGCCGTAATGGTCCAATTTAGGAAACAACGCCATTTTACAAACAATATTCAACCATCCCCGAACATTTAAAGATAACTGTAAATGACTCATGACTAAAAATATAGACAAATATTCCAACAATATAAGACACGTATTAAAATAGCTCTTACCTGTGTTATATGTGCACACTATCTTACTCAGCAGTTACGAGATATTACATCAGATGATAAAAATACTAACAATCCATCCTCACAGCTTTTGTAGGCGCAACTGGTGAGGGTCCACTTGCCATCTTAGGGCCACGTCTTTAGTACTTTAATTTGACACAAGACTGGCAGCACTTTCATACACCCTTGTATATAATAAAGCCAGGCCTCCACCGTGGTTCGGATTCCACGTTAAACTGTAGGTCCTCCATTTCATCTCACAATCACCCTACCATTACTATTAGCGTAAGTGCGTATAACCCGAACGGGTAGTAAGACGCGGTGCTAATAATAATAATAATAATAATAATAATATTATATAATAAAGAGGTGGTCCAAATTAGGAGCCGGTCCAATATAGGCACTTTTCCCCTATTTGTAGTAAAGATTGTTTTTGTATTATGCCCATGTGAATGTAATAAATTTACACTGCAATAAAGTAAACTAGCGAATTGCACTATAACTACGCAAACCCCTTTATGGCTTCCAGTAAACAATTTTGTAGTTTAATTTTTTGGTTAAAACATTAAAAATGAATTTCAGTTGAGAAAAAATTGAAATTCTATTAGCGGTTGCACATCTTCAAGACATCACATTTATATTTCAGTCCTCTTTTGTAAATTTCAACCAATAAAAAAGGTCATTATTGAGTCAGAAAGGCTCGTCACTTTGATATAAAATATTTGACTTCCAGTTAAAACTTTTAAAATTTTATTGGCATATGCACGTCTTCATATCATCGCATTGCTATTAAAGCCCTCATTTGTGAATTTTGACCAATGAAAAAGGTCGATTTGGGGCTAATAAGGATAAACACTTTCATATTAAAAGGGGAAAATATAAACATTTCGACTTCCAGATTTTACCAGCGGTTGCACATCTTAAGGTCATTGCATTGATTTTAAAGTCATCATTTGTAAATTTTGACCAGAAAAAAAAGGTTGATATTGGGTTTACAAGGGTAGACAGGTTTGTATTAAAATAGATAGATAGTAAGCAAAACTTTCTGTGTGTGCTTTTACATCAATTTTTATGGGAAGGAGGTTCAGGATCCCAATAGGATTAAGAACTGAGGGGGGGAGGCGAGGCGCAATCTCAATGCACCAGATCAGTTTGATCCCTCTGATTCGGTAACAGTTTCTTTAGTGGGCAAAGAGCTACCGTCCTATGTTGTGATGTGTTTTTATATGGTTGATGTCAAGCCTTATGTATACCCAGTGATACGTCACAATTGTTTACATTTTGCTTATCTTGCTGTCAACTGTCATGGGAGGTGCACGGGGTTGGCATAGGTTTGCAAAGTGTGGAGGTGGCTATGTCATAGAAGAATGTCTAAAAGTAACTCCAAAATGCTTTCATTGTTGGTAGGATTATTTTTCCACCGACCGAGCCTGTCTCAAATGGATGCAACATCAAATTAAATCAACAATGGCTTGTCAAAATTTATCGAATCGCGAGGCCGGTCAGGCTGTGGACTGCAACTCTCCCTAAAAGTCGTGATATTCAGTCAGGAGAGTCCAGCTTGTAATGGACTCTTTTGAGTACCCCGGCACAGGTTGTTGGGGATATGGACACGGATTTGTCTGAAAGCTCTATCGAAGGAACAGTTGATGATATAAAAAGGGGGTTGAACAGATGGTATCCAAGGTTGTGTCATTCCTGGTAATCATGGATTCCTCAGTGTCAGGAGAGTTAGACCTGTCAAGTTTAATGTTAACAATAACAGAAGTTATTGAAGGATGTGCAATGCTTTAGCAACCATAACCGTAGATCTGCTAGGTTCAGAGCGCGTAATGGTGTCCAAGGAAACTTTTGTCCGAGTTGGCTATATGTTGATTTTTATAGTTAGTTTTTTTAATATGATACAATGGAATTCTAGATACATCAGGGACAAAAATACGAATCTCGAGCAATTAATTTTTTCTCATAATATCCATATAGTAGCAATGAGGGAAACTTGTCTCAAGTTCCAAGATAATGATGTTATAAATAATTTTAGGATTTTTAGGTCTGATAGACCTGTCCGGGTGAAAGGTGTTGAGCTGTTAATTGGATCAGACATTCAATCTAGTGAAACATCAGGCAAATTTTCAATATACTTGGGAGTTTGTTTGAAGGTTGAATCTAGAGGTGTATCCACATTGGCACATAGTAAAAACCACGTTCACTACACCCGACCGGGATTCAAACCTCAATCTTCCCGCCATTGGCAGACTAGTCTTTGTGAATTATGACGCCTAAGACCACTCTACTATCTAAACGGGTTAGAGCCACATAACTGATTTTATTTACTCTTCAAATAGCTCTGACCATTAAAAACTAATTCAGTTGAAAATTAATGTCATAATTTATTTAACACTTTAGGGAAAATCTCGCTTCACTTTCGAGGTAGAAAATTGTGTACATGGAATTTTTTTTTTATAGTATGTACATTTAGAATTAAAATGATACACTAATTCATGTGACAAATGATAACAATGCAAGTTATATTTTTTCTGATTTAAGGTATTTAACATGCATGTTATAAAAGTGACTTACCTTTATTCAATTCAATAACAGACACAATATCCAGTCTCCCGGATGTTAATTCATAACTATGAATGGCGAAGTCCCAATTTCACCAGTAATACATTTTTTGACAGTTGAGAATCAAACCTGGGATCTTTAGTTCAGTAGGAAGACTGAGCTAAGATATTGTTTAACTCATAATTAGTTAGATAGTCACACAAAATATATAATTCAATTTTTATAGTCAATTGAAAATATTTTTTTTAAAGAGTAGATTAGAGTATTAAAAAAATTGTTTTGGTATGAAGAGATAAAATTTTAGAAATATAAGAAAAATTAAAGTAAATATTTGTTTATCAGCCTATTGTGTTGCAATTAAGTGCTTCACAATAAGCAGTAAAATTATTAATACAGCTGGTAATACTTATATTTTAATGAGATGATTTAATATATTTAACAAAAATAAGAGATAAATATAATAATGAATAAAATATATGTATAATATGACTATGGTATAATTTATAAATAAAGATAAAAAAAAATATCAGAAGACACAAATTAGTGATATATAAAGTGTATGAAACATTAAAATTGATGAACAAAATGAAATAATTGAAAAAATTAAAACAGATTCATAAATATAATTTTTTTAAGGAGTTAAAAGAAACCTTTCAAATATTTTTTTATTAGTTTTTTAAACAAGGAATATAATGGTTATACAGGGTGCTGAATGAGATATGGAAGGAAAATAAGGTACCAGAAGACTTGAAGTAGGGAATTATAGGATGGATTTTTAAGAAAAATACAAAAACAGGAAGATATTTCTAAAAAAATAAGAAAGAAAATGAAAGTAAGATGGAGAGAAGAGTAGCGCAGATTTAGTGAATAGAGGTTTACAATAGATTTGGTAATGGTATTTATGGATGTGGATAGGGCATGATATTATAGTGTGGATAGATGAGTTGTAATGAGAGTAAAAAGTACGTATGAGGATTACAAGAATTTTGTTAAGACAAAGGAGGTGGACAGAGTGGTTCCAAATAAAAACTAGCGTCAAGCAGGAAAGTTGGACGGAGTACATAAATCTACTAAGTAGAGGGCAGCAGGTGTGTAAAAGAATTGCTATGGAGAAGAGAAGTGCCCTTGAAGTGTAAGAAAGTGTTAATAGGGCCTACTTTGTATCAATAGTAACATATGCAGCATAAACATAAGACATTGAATTTAAGAGAGACTGGAGGCCATGGGAATGAAGTTATGGAAACAGAGGGAAACCAAGAAAGAGCTGGGAGGCATTTTACTAAATTGACCTGGCACAGGCTGGAAACCATTGATGATTATGATCTAATAAATTTTATATAACTAAACAATTTTTTGTGGTACCCTACTTCTAATTGTAATTCAAATAAATCAATATTTTTATCAAATCTTTATCTATGAGCAACTTCAATACAATAGGATAATAAACACAACATATTTATTTTACTATTTCTTATACCTCTAAAAATATCTAGGCTGTTTAAGAATGAGCTTTATGAATATAAAATGTTCATTTTTTTTTTCTATTTCTATGTCTAACTTAAATACATTAATTTTAACAATTTTAATTGACTTATCAAAAAATGTTATACCATTGAGTGACTCCAAAATTTTAATGTGGTTTAGGGCCAGCTACATAAATATCATATTGATTCTTCAATTACTGAGTTGACAATCAGCTTTATCCTAGATCAAGAAAAGTTTTAGTTACAACTAAGTTAATTTGGGATCAAAATATCCCAACTGATCAAGTTATGAAGTAAAACAAGCATGGCAACACTGTAAAATATGCTGTATTTTTATAACACTAACTAAATTTATGTGTTATAAAGTTTGCTTTGAAATATTTGTATCAAAAGTTACATTCAGTTGCATACTTTGGAAAGGTATACAGAAAAGAAAAGTTAACATGGTAGGACATATATTGAAAAATAATAGTTTAATAAAAAGAAATTGATGTGGAATGGAGAAATTAAAGAGGGAGACCAAGACTAGAGTACATTAATTAGATAGTACACAACTTTGGCAGTAGGTACAGTTATGTATACAAATTTGGACCAAGATAGGCAAAAGTGGATAACTGTAGCTAACCAATCACAAAATTAATGACCTCATTATGATTAATAGTTGCCATCTGTTGGCTAATACTTGTGTCACTTATTTGCGAAGCCGTGCCAGATTTTGACGAACACAACCATTTTGCACAGTGGTCATATAATCGTAAGAGAAATACTGTAAATAGTAGCAAGAAATAGGCCTACAACATTATTGTTTATGTTCATTAACAAATATGAATATAAATATTTTGGTGGTAGTGGGTTGTGAGGAGGGTGGGAGACGCCTGCAGCTCATGTGCCTAGGGTTGCCATGTTTTTAAATGTGACCATGCTGACAAAACAATTTCGGTTACAACCACCTCCAAATAAGAATGAAAAAAACCCCAACATTAACGATTAAACATCCAGATGCTGACATCTCAAGCCCCATATGTTTCACTACTGCTTGCTAGAGAGGCTTGCCATAGTTTCATATGCTTTATAATATAACTTAAGACCAAGACTGGCACAACTAGAGATGGGCGATATATCACTGACTGTGATTTTTTCACCGATACCATTTGATCACTGATACTACCAGTTACTCTATCTCAAAAGTATCGGTGATTGAGATATCAGTGATCGGAGATACTCGCAATACTCGAGCTACGGAGCTAGTATTGCTTCTTTTTCTAGACACTCGAATAAATACTCGCTTCACGGCCTTTGTTATTCTTTTATTTTTTATTTTCTACCAACTAATTGAGAATCGACCTTATTGACTGGCATGTTTTACGTGTTATTTCTATTTAAAACACTTGATCTCTTAGAGCTCATTTATCAAAAACACTTTAAGATTGCTACGTAAAAATGACTTTGTTGTTAAGAGCAAAATTCAAAAGCAAGCTTACTAAGCAAATCACATTTCGGATTCTTTTTAAAAGTAGGCTACGAAAAAAAATCACATAACACAAATTACATAACATTTCACTATAAAATACTAAATAACATTTTATTTCTCTATTTTTCAATTGTATTAAACTTCTTAAAACGCATACTTTTGTATTTATTGTACATTAGTCAGGCAACACGAAACCCGGAGATTAGGTAGCTGTATGTCAATAATGTCAATGTCAGTGCCGACTGCCGACAGAAAGAGCTTATGTTAAGTCTTTAAGTATCGAATTCCATTGCAAGCCGCAAAACTTCCGAGTAATTACCCAGTATTCAGAAATACTCTATATATACTCTATATATATAAATACAATAGATTTTGATTTCCATAACTGTGTCTTACCACCTTTTCAGTTTGTAAACTTTGATAATTACTATAATAGGGTAGGGATAAGGAAGAATTTTAGAGCCATATTTACCTAGATCTCATCTTTAGGCCAATCTAGAACAAGAGTGTTGCTATCGGCCATTGAATCAGGTTAAATAATTTTATACTAATGGAAATTGATTAAAAAAACCATCAACTAATAAGTGGAAATTTAATGCAGAAAGCCCAAAAAGGCAAATAGGAAAAAATATGAGAAAAATCTAATGCACAAAGGTGACTTCTTCTTCTTCCATTAAAGACAGAAGAGAGAAAGACATCACTGTTGTGCTTTGGATTGCCAGGTTTTTCCTCTTTCTCAAGGTCTTTTTACATATAAGTTTCAATTAAAAAAAAATCATTACCAGTATTATAAAATCACAGAAACATCAAGTTAAATATGGAAGAAGGTACAGGAAAGGTGGAAAGAAACACACAAAAGGGAGTGAACAAAATTCAACCATTACAATGAAAAGAGCAACAGAGTTCTTACTTTACATTGCTGCCATATTGTGTTTGTTTCCTTTGGGAGGAAAAAAAAAAAAAAAAAATCCTTGAAATATATTCTATTTTTACGAGAAACACTTAACTCTCTGGTGCAGGCATTGAACAACTACTACGTTTGCCTAAACGTTCCCTGGCGCAGGTGTGATTCAACGTTTCATTGCAAGAAGTTATTGTAATGCCATCTATCAATGAATAACTGTATTTCTGGGCAGTCGTACTTCCATTATGAAGCTGATAGATGGAGCTACCAGTTCTATGCTATATCATGGCCATGAATAAAATAATAAATATGACTATAAAAATATTTGTCGGGTAAGAATATACGAGTAAAAAAATGGCTGCCGTGTCTACGCAAATAGTTAAGCGAAGTGAGTGCCAGAGAATGGGTTAATAAAAATAGTGAATGGTATCTTGCCAAAATACCAAAGTCAAAATTAAAGAAAATAAGTTACCTCACTTGATGAATGTTCCAATAGATTTTGAAGGCTCTGGAATACATCATATAGTATTAAAGCAATAATTTACACAGTTTTAATACTTCTTATGTACATTTATTTCTGATTTTCAGTATTCAGACATATATAAAGCATTTGCACAAGTAAATACCAAATATGAAATGAGGACAAAGGACAACCTAAGAGGTCAAGGTTCAGGAGAGGGGAGTTCCTACAATAAAAACATCTCGAACAGCTCGCGATCAAAATAAATACAATAAGAGTCATTCAATCAGTATTACAAGTAACACTCAAGTCAGATGTGCCATCACATCGCCGCACTTTACAAAATGGTACAATTTAATCAACTATATTTGTGTTGTTGAATACTATGGAAAATCTAAACAATTCATTATATCTTCTTTCAACGTCAATCATTTTCTAATAAGATCATGATTAAACCATTAAATTGTTTTTTATTAAGTGGAAAATTTATAATTAGTTTCCAAGTTTATTGGAAATTTCCCTCATCGAGACATAATGCTTCCAGTGCACCAACTTTCTCTACAAAGCTAACAACTAAGTTGACGATGGCATGTCAGCTCTGTCTTTGGCCGAACACTACACAGGTTAAAACAACAGCACTTTCATGTACACACACATATACACATCCACTCACAACAAGGCAAGGCAGTAAGTTATCTTACTAAGACTGAGAACTTTGAGACATAGCTCTTGGAAAGTAATAAATCACAAATTTACATGTGAGAAATTCCTTTATTTTACGACTGGAGATACTATCGTGTTTTTTTAATTATTTTTTAAATTATCTACAAAATATTGGAACACCTGCAAAGCGACTGCAGGAGTTTTAAATATATCAACAACAAAAATAGTACATAGCACTTGCCTCACACTCATTAATTTAAAGATCATCATGGCTTGTCCGCAGTCAAGTTGAACTTTTAGATGCGCAGCTGCAAAACATAACCAGAATAATTTGCGTGTTAGAGCTTTCGAATGTTCAAATACCAGACATTTACAATTTTGGTATTATTTATTGTTCAGTTAAAGTGACTGATACATTCACTGTCCACGCAAATAAATTTGGTCAATGTTGTGCAAACTTTTTAATGTTAATACAACACTTCACTACGAGGGCCGTGAGCATTGAAAGAGGACTCGAGCTAAAATGGAAGCGACCTGCTGATCTAAGATTTGACTCATTACAAGTGCTAGGAGTCGCTGTTCTTGCTGTAAAAACAATGGTCGGTTGTCTGGATGTCGAGAGAGATGAAGTAGAGTTCCTGCTGCTCGTCTCAGCATGTCAAGGCTGGTCCCCATTGAGTCTGGATTCTCTCTTAATGCACCAATACCATGTTGACTTGCAACACCCAAAGCACTTGCCTCTGCTTGCTCAATGAACGCCACTAGAAGTGACACACAAGGTGACTGAAGAGCAACTGTACGAGCAACAGCAGAATCTGCAGCAGCTAGATAATGTAGCAGGTTAACACCAAACTCTCTTAGCACTTGTTCTTCTGAGCGACACAGTAGCTTTGTGAGCACAGCGCATAGACGTTCAAGTCGCGAGTATGGGGGTGTGGCTATCACAAGGTCTACATTAGAGTCAGTGACACAAAGCTTGCACAATGCCTCAAGAGCCAGCCTTTGGGGTGAGAGGGACGAGTTAAGTCCAACTGTGGGAAAGGAGTCCTGGCCATGGGCAGCAGGACACACGGCCCAGTGTAGAAGGCCGTCCAATACAGGCCTTGAAATCTCCTCTGGATACTGTCCTAGGTCCATGTGTCCTGCAATGTTAGCTGCCGTCACCAGCACGTTTTCACGCACATGATGCAAAAAGTCCCACCACCATTCTGCTTCGCCTTGCAAAGAACTACAGGAATCAGCAAAATCAGCATCTTCTTCACGATCATAGTTGCGCTGCTTGTGTGTCCGAGCCGGGTGCTCATGGTGAAGCAGCAATAACTTGCCCAACAAGCCTAGGAACGTAGGGTTCTTCGCAAACTCCAGCTCATTACCTGGCACAAACGTTAAATTGCGCAATATGTTAGATAAACAAATACACCGTCTTGCTATCGCATCTTGAGTTTCTGTTACCAAATATAAACTTGCTTCGTCCCTAGTATAACACTCGTCTTCATAATCGGACATCCGCCTACGTTTAAGTGTTCCTGCCGGGTCACGAATTTTAATGTTGGTTGCACCATCGTCTTTAATCTCACCAATTGGGGATTCAATTTTTTCTTCTTTTTCTTTGGAGTCTAAATCCACAGTCTCATTTTTATCACAATCACTACTGTTACTTGTAGCAACATTATTTTCCTCCTCCGACAATTCTTTCTTAACAATAACATCGTTTGCACTAACATCACAGTCCTGCTCCTCTAAAGACTCACACTTTTCTTTCTTAAAATCACATGATTGGGTGTCGTCATCTTTTTTCCCCTCACACTTTTCCACCTTTTCCCTAATCTCCCTGGTCAGAATATCATTCGCCTCACCTGGTTCTTTCTTTATTCTCAGTAAAACATCACTTAGCGATTTAGTCCTTTTCTTTTTGTCACAATTTTTCCTATCGGCTTCCGAGACAATAGGCTCCTCAAGCGTTATTTCCTCTTGGTGATCCTTGCACTTGTTTGACAAAAGCCTAACAAAAGGGACATTGCCAAACTCGCCTTGGAAGCACGTGATGATGTAGTTGGTGGAACTTGTGTCTGGCTCTGGTTCTCCAACGCAGTCCTCTGCTACATCGCCATGTACATCCCAGCTCTTTCGACTGTCCAGAACAAAGATGTCACCTTCTCGACTGGCTACTTTAACTGGATCACCTTTCCTAGACTGAAGGGTGTAGTTGGTGGTCGACTCCAACAGCATGGTACAATCCTCGGGGTTCATTGGTTGAGTCACAGCCCCCAAATCTACATCTGAAACCTCCGGCCATGCTTGCCGGTACCACTTTCGGTCCATGTCCGACAATATGGGTGTGTTGTCAAATATGTCTGCCAGGCTTCGCCTGAAGTGCTCCAACAAAACATCCAGCAGTCCTGGTAGGTGTGCCAGTCCAAAGTATGTGACGGTAGAGTCATCAAATAAAAGAATGTTGAGTACATCTAATGCCCAGCAGCTCTCTGCTAATAATCCTGAGCGCAAACTCATCATGAGGCGCCAAGCTTCAACAGGAGCCACATCACCACGGGTCATACGTTTACGCTTGTACAGCACAGGGGTAGTTGCTTCCACACTGTCGGGAGGAAACACAATCTCTCGCTTTGGGGGTGCTGTTTGTGGGTATGACACGTTGGCTGTGTTTGGAGGTTGCCCCTGCAAACAAATTGGCACAATTAAAAGTGGATAGGATAATTGTTTCAATACATATTTGCAATAGAGTACTAGGCTAAATCATGGTTAAAATTAGGAGGGATAGCCAGCACACTTACCTTAGTGATATTGGAGTAGAAAATGTTTAGATAAAACACTTAAAAATACACAGGCACATTTTTAAGGATAAGCTTTCACTGTCACAGACAGCATCTTCAGGTTAAGATAGTAGACTAATGTTCTTGATTGTTGACAATCAACCTTGCAGCCCAAACAAAAACATCAGTCAACTCTCTTAATCTGAAGTTGTCTAAGACAGCGAAATTGTGTTTTTTAATCATTTTATCTAAAAGAATTATATTCCAGTACCACTAAATTAAGTGTGCTGGCAATCCCTCTTAATTATAACAAATGCAAATAATACTTAAATCTTGCCATATCAGTAAAGAAAAAAATCAAGCTATAAGGTGTAAGAATTTAAATAATAGCTACTAAAATTTACAGAGCAAATAAAATTATTTTTAACCAAGATAAATATGAAAGAATAGTAGGTAGCAACACAATAGTAAAGAAGGAAAGCTACAGTGCACTAGGTCAGAATCAAACAATGTTCTCTAGAATCAGTCAGATATGTCAACCTCTCACTTAATTTTGGTTGGTAAATTTTATTTGTAGAGCAATTTTATTTAATTAATTCCTAGATATTTAATAAAACTTACTTTAGAACCTGGAGGTGGTGGCATGGGGAAGGGCTTTCCCTCGGGTCTAAATGGTGGTCGAGGTCCCATGGGCGGTCGTAGAGGAGAGCTCTGCCCTACGCCAGGGGTAGGCATGTTAGACATCCACTGCTGTTGTGACTGAAATACACACATCTTGTTGTACTAAGAGTAACAAATAATACTTTTGTAGCAATGGTTCCATCAATGATAGACTCACTGGTGTTATATTAATGTCCTGAACTATATCTTATTTGTCTCTAAGATAATATTATAAAAATAGGTATGTGCGAGAGCCACGTTTTCAATTCGAGATGAGAATATGAAAACAATATTGAGACGCAAGAATTTTCTTAGAAAGTACAAAAATGTAAATTATGTTTACCAAAGTAAATATTATTTATTTAGTGCTAAAGTTCCTTGTGATAGTAGATATGTAAATTTTTGTTAGTAAAATAAATATATAGTTTACAGAGTGTTAAGTTTCTTGTGACATTTGAGTTAGCGCTTGCTTTGGATTATTTGAGAGTTCATTCAAACACTTAAGATTAATAAAATAGTGATAGTTGAATTATACCATTTATAATTATGGTTCTGCAAGTACTCGGATTTAGAGCATCAGCCAAGCTCGCCCTTTAAGCTAGAGATCGAAAGTTTTGTAGGCTCATCATTTTCGAGCTTTCACTTGAAATAATATAGGCATTTCCACTTACAAATCATTCGATTACTTAAAAGATTGTTCTATAAGGAAAACCTCTTTTCGCTTTATGAGGTAATTGTAATATATTTGGAAGAAGGTACAGGAAAGGTGGATAGAAATATATAAAAGGTGGACATATTGTGTTTGTCCACCTTTTATATATTTCTATCCACCTTTCCTGTACCTTCTTCCAAATATATTAAAAGATTGTTAAAAATTAATATCAATTTTCACATTACTAACGTAGTAGAGCTTTAAAATCACTTTCAACGGGTAAATTTATTACATATTGTCATTCATTTTGAATTATACTTGATTGAAGTTGTTTACTTGTATTGCCATGACAAAGCAATGAAAATAACAATAGCTTAGTAGAATACTACATAATTGAATGATTCTTTTTACTATTTTTATCTGGTCACTTTCTAAAATAATAATTTATGTTAAATTAAAAATGTAATAACAAGAATATATTATTATATTAAATATTTTCAAACTTACTATTTAGTTACAGAATTATGTTGGTTATCTTGTCTAAAATCAATGTTGATCTTATTTATTGCAATACATATTTTACCAAACTTACCACATTTATATTAAAAGAACATTTACTATTTCAAATTGTTTACTAGAAATATTATTTTTAATTTCAAAGTATGAGCAAACTTTTATAAGCATTAAAAATTGAATTGAAGTAAACTTATCAATAAAATAATGTCTAACGAGAGCATGATCATTCATGATTACACTAAGGAATAATAAACAAAATACGAAACATTTCAGATGTCTTTCAGTTTTCTTATAGGGTAAATTAAGTTATTTAAGTATATTTTGGGGAAATATTAGCATATTAAAACATTTATTTTAATAACTTTTTTTACCAAGACAGTGTAGAAACCCACTAAAATAATGTAAAGTGATAGTGAAGGAAGCCAACCTGAAAGTATAGTTGGGTTAGGCCTAAATATAAACAAACACACTTCTCTACTCTATTTCTTCTTACACTTTTACACTTCCCACTTTTTCAAACTTCCACAGTTGCACATTGTTTTGAATTTTTGGAAATATTTATTTTTCATATGAAGAGACATCAATGAAAAAGTAATATTTCTGGAAATTCAAAACAATGTGCTATTGTGGAAGTTTAGAAGAAGTAAAAGTGTCTGAAGAAATGAAGAGAGAAGTGTGTTTGTTCCTATCAATGCCTAATCCATCAGTTAAGGTTGATATACATCCCTATCACTTACCTTACATTATTGTGCAGTGTTTCTAGACTATCTTACTGTAAATTTCCATGCCATCATGAAATTATTCATTTTATTACCTTTTTTAAAATAATTGTTAGTGTAATTTTAATGTCCTTAAAAACACGACTGTTGAAACCATTTTAATGATTTTTTCTATTAGGCACTATGATTTTTTAGTGTTGTTTTTATTCATATATTGTGTTTTTTAGTGTTATTTCTATTTAAAAAAAATCAATATTTCCGTTTATTAATTTTTTTATAGAGGTATTTATTTTATAAAAATGAGTGTCATTCATATTTTAAGAATATGTGTTTTAATATATTCTAATTTGACTCAAACTCGTGAACTTTTAGAAATACTTGACTCAAGTTCGACTCAAATGGAAAAACCCAAGCTCACAGACCCCAATTTATAATTTAATTTTGTAGTGTAAAAGTTTATAATGTATAAGTATGATATTGGAAAAAAATATTTATTATAAAAAACATTTCTTTGTGAAGGCTGTTTTTGGGGAATTTTTCAACCTGTTTTCACGGTATTACTAAAATAATGAATTATTGATTTGGTTTGTAAATTTCTTAGGACAGTTATTTTCTTTTTCATGTTTTTCAAATTTTTGAGATTCTGTTTTAACTTTCTTGACAAGACTTTTTTATCTTGTTTCAAGCAAGATGTTTTAAAGTTTCGCACATTCCTATTATATACCCCAAATAGTGAAAAAATGTTTTCCTGAAAGAGGGGATATAAACAATAATTTCAGAAAAATACAGAACAAACAAATTTTCGTTACTTTTTGTTGTTGTTACACCATGCCTTATATCTGTTTAGTACGTATAACCCGAACGGGTAGTAAGACACGGTGCTAATAATAATATATCTGTTTAGACTTTTCACAATTAACCGCCAAGGTGACCTGGTGGTTTAGGGGGTAAGGTGTCGAACTTCTGTGCTACGGGTGCGGGGTTCAATCCCCGGTCCCGGCACATTTATCTGATTGCCAAACCATTCCTTCACTTCTGACATGTATTAATCACAGCTTGTGAATATGTGGAATAACAGGTCCACACCGTGGTTTGGATTACACATTAAACTGTAGGTCCTCCATTTAATCTCATAATCACCCTACCATTACACATTAGCGTAAGTGTGTACAACCCAAACGGGTAGTAAGACGCGGTGCTGATAATAATAATAATAATAATAATAATAACAATAATAATAATACAAACATCATATATTTTCTAATTCTTCTTTTTCAAAAGATGAAAAAATTTAACTAGATAATTTGAGAAAAGTGATAAAAACAAACAACTTAATAAGCATTTAGAGAATAGCTCCTGAATCAGCAATTTGTTATCTAGCATTGATCAATAGACCAGTATTTTGCATATTTTTAGAGATTGGTCAAATACACATTTCAGTTCAAAATAGTTAAGTGCTTACTATGAAAAATTTGAGTGGTTTTATCAATTGTTCAAACTCTACCGGAAAGTTTTCCAAAACTTGAAAATGTCAAGATTAGATAATTTAACTCAATTTAAAATTGATATCTAACTAAAAGCCCATCAATCTTTTTATATTATTAAAATAAAACGATGGCTTATACAGGTATATTAAATTTAGTTAAAAAATAATTTGTACTATCATAACTTTTCCACCTTTTTTATCATTATTGCTTATGCATGGATTAAATTGATTAAAACGCTGGTGTTCCAAAAGTTACTTAGTACCACATACTTCGTAGCAGTTCTTCCTCTAACAGATGTTGGGTCCTCCAGGGGCCAAAGACATGTCTGAACACAACTATTCATATCATATTATATGAAGAGGCAAGAACATACATATCTTCAGGCCTGTTGGGGACATTTCTATATGTAGAATCAGATTTTTTTTAAATTACCCAAAAATATTTAGTATTTCCTTTTTTATTGCAAAACGGTCTTTACTTAAAAAACACCCCTCACAGTAATAACAGCTCAAAGCAAATTCAGTTTCAAAATTACCCCCCCCTAAAAAAATATATATTTCAATCTGAAAGTTTTCTTTAAACCTCAAATCTTCGTAAAATAGTAGTATGTGTGTTTACCTGTGAAGGTGGCTGGTATGGCGGCTGCCCAGCCGGTGGGTATCGATGTTGGTCCCACTGGTTGTTGCTTGGCTGAGCACCAGCAGGCCGAGGTGGTCCCTGGGCCCATTGCTGGGGTGCCTGTGGTACAGCTCCTGGGCCTTGAGGTGGGAACTGACCTCGAAATTGAGAATTGTTGGACCAACCTAAAGTATAAACATGTGACAAATTAGGCTGGTGCCACATTGGACCAAAGATGTGCCACATATTTTTGGTAATGAAAGGCTTATACATTTCTATATAAAACCTTATATAGCTCCACATTGAAATAAAGATCCATCATGTCGGCTGAGAATCTGTTGGTGAGAGAATGGGTCATGTTGCAACATGTTTTCAAGTAGGTGCTACGCTGACGGATTCTCGGCTGTATGGACTCAAAGAGCTGAACCAAAGAATTCCTACTAGCACAATGTTTGACACAAAAAGTTTTATAATTATTAAAATGCTAGAAACAGGTTGTTTTATTGGAATTTCGGCAGAAAATACACTGCAAATCTTCCACTGTACTGTGTCCGATTCAAACAACTGTGAGATGGAAGTATTGAGAAATGTAATATTAAGATCGATTCTTTCCATACCAGTAAGAATCAAGTTTGACATCCCTATTTATAATACAGAGCTTTTTGTGAGAGGTTTGATAACTAAATTGTAAGAGGTAATTGGGCACAATGGATCAGTTAAATGTTTTTGGTATTTTTTATGAACAGCTTACTATTATTTATTCAGATTAGTTTGAATATCTTATTATTTTATCGTGTAAGTTAGTAAAATTTCCACCACGAATTTTGTGGCTAAGAACTTTTTATAGTCATCTTAATATATATATTTAGAATATATTTATTTTAATACCAAAAATACTTTACTAAAAATGTACAATTTATAATAGTTGCAATAGGTCTAAGTTTATAATTCTACCCTACTAAAAACATGTTAGACAAAATAATGATTAGTTTTTATTTGGAAAACCTACAAATTAAAAATAAATTAATGTAAAAATGTTGATTTTTTTTTAAATTCATCAAGATTACATAATTTAAATAAGGGCTGGAACGATGTAGATTATTAATACAATCATTGGCCAATTATTGCATAACCGGCGATTCCGATGATCGGTGTTTGAATCTCAGACTATTTATGTCGATTGTTCAAAATATGTGGGTATATTTTTTGTCCTGAAAATATAAAAAAATAACATTTTATCCCTTCTCCCTCGTATGCGATCTTTGAATAATTAGCTTGTTCTTAGCGACTTACGTTTGAAATAAAAAGCACATCCAACATTACAAACAAAATAAATATATTCACCATATGCCTTTTACCAATTTATGCACATTATTAGGAATAAAAATACTCGCAAGTAACAAATTTATTAACCATCAAAATAAAATATTAGTAGATTGGCATGGTTTTATATAGTTTTGTTAAAAATAGTTATAAAATGATATATTAGAGGCAAGAATACCGTGCATGCGCACTACATTTTGTTTTATATGGAAAGAGATTCTATTTTAGATTTTCAATGTGTTTTATTCAAAATGTATGGATATATTTTAAAATCTTAATTCATAAATATTAAATATCAATTTAAACACTAAAAGATAAAATTTAATAATCCATTCCCACGTATATAAACACAACTTCTATTTTGAGTTTGCAATAAACAGGGTAACCAATGCACCTAACAAAATAACAAAAGAGAATATGTATTTTTACCGTCTCATTCCAATTTATAAAGATGCACATTATTCGAAATAAAAACGCTCGTAGGTAACAAATCTAATAACCATAAAAGAAAATATTAGCAGATAGGAATTGTTTTATTTTTATTTGTTAATGATTCCCAAAAAATGAAAAATTGGACGTAATAATCTCGCACATACGCACATTTTGTTTAAATGGAAACCATTTTTCTTCTAATGCAATTACAAAACTTTCCACTAGCAGGGAATCTTTTTCACTCATATAGCAATATGAATTGAATTTATATATTATATATATTATTTACATTTTACATTTTCTATAATAGTTAAAAAGTAAATTAAAATAAGTTTTATAATATTTCTTCAATAAAAAAAACCCATGAAAAATGCCTTTGGTTGCACATAATATTTATTATTTATTTTACCATATTGAAGTGATCAAACGATAGCTAGAAAGTTGTCTGCTCATTTTGTACGAAAACAATTTCATGTGAGGGCACAAGTTCAAGGGGCTTCACAACCTCTAATTTGTCAAGACATTTAAGCCTGTTTCACCAAAGTGAAATTTCTAAGGGTAGTAAGCCTATAATATTTGGTGAAAATTCTGATGCCTCAAGTTGTGGTTCTACCCATAGTTTTTCATCTACGTCCCTTAATGGGAATAGTGTTCAAATGAAAGTATGTGCTAATTAAAAAAACAAATACTGAATTATTTGAGCTAAAAACTGAATAGAGCAGTTCTCACCTAAAATTTAGTGTTCTACGCCAATTAAAATATTTACACTTACCATAAATTCTCCCCGACCTTTAGTTTTTATCATTTAGGCCTAGCTACCTAAAATAATCATATTTCACCCTACCTAACCTAAAACATATATGATTTTGCCAAACAGTAAAATAATATGGGCCAATATTTATGTTTATAATTTATAAATAAGTTCTTTTCTTCTCAGGTTTAAAGAATTTAATCAGCTATATTGAGACTTGCTATTAACTACCAGATATGACTACATTTTCATGGAAAATAATCCCAGAAAGGCATGAAAAAGTGAGAAATAAAACAAAGGAACAGCCAAACAATATTCAGAACATTAGTCCAACAATCAACATGAGGTCATCTATAACTAAACAGGACTATAGGTCATTGATGTCCCATTTTTTTAGAGAAGATTGTTTATGTAAATTTTGTTTGGAGGTTTTAACCTTTACTCCAGAGTATCACAATGCACAGAACATTGCCGAGTTTTTAATGATACCTTCAAGGACTACGATGCTTCAAAGTCTCCGATCCATAGTGTATTCAGTGACAATGCATGAAACATTAATTTTGCACTGCAACAAGCCAATATGAATCATGTACCAAGCGCTGCCCACACACTTCAACTTGTAGTTCTTCACTCATGGCTGAACCAACAAAGTGTGAATGACAAGTATACCCGTGCAAGACGAGTAGTTGGTCATTTCAAACACCAAACAATCTACCCAAATGCCACTTAATCCAGGATGAACCAACCTGGTGGAACTCTACCTACATTATGCTCGAAAGACTGCACAGTCAAAGGAAATCAGTGATGTAACTTCTCCCTGACCTAAACCTGAATGTAGATAGATCTATATAATCATGATTGGTCCCTTATGCGCTACCATACCAGAAATAATCCCTATAATCAATGGTATCAAACTATACATGGACCCCAACCAGGACAAATCTCTTTGCCTCATAGTGAAAGTTATGCTGCACAATCTCAAAACCTATTATATCACTATTGAATAATTGAAGAAAATAATCTTTTTTCATTTGCTACAATATTGGATCTAAGATTCAAAGTTGATGTGTTCAGTTCCCCCCAATCTTCAAAAGAAGAAAAGTCTCAACTGGAGGAAGAGGAACCAACAGCTAAGCTGGGTAGAGTTGAGACTGCTTCAGGACCTATGGTTTCTGTTTACTCCTGATTAATTGTACTCATAATAAATATCCAGACTAGGCATAGTAATGTAATGTGGCCCAAAATACAATTAGAAAGGTATTTGTTGGAACCATTATTGGCTGCCAACAAATCCCCTTTCAATTACTGGAGAAGCTCCCCTTTTAAAAACGTAAAACAAATGGCGAGCAAGTACCTTACTTCACCTGCAGGGTCCTCTTTAGCACAATGGGATTGGTCAGTGATAGAAAAAGCTCACTCCACCCAAACAAAGTCAAGAGGCTTGTATTTTTAAATACAAATTTAAAGCTCACGCAACAGTAAACATCATTCACTAGGGCTACTTATCTAAAGTTTATTCGGGTGTAATATTTGCCAAGATTTTTTTTTATATTATCGAATCAATTTTCATTCAAGCAAACATGACCAGTTATTTAACTAAAATATTGAAGCCATATTCTAAGACATTGGATGTAAAAATCTCCATTTCATCTAAAAACAAAATAGGTGTAGGCTTATTTTCCTTGTGTGTCTTGATTATTTTTTATCATGAACATTATATTTAAATTTGCTGATTACAATTTGTCTTTGTCTAATGATCTAACATGTATTGGTATCTAAGTCTGTGTGTAATATAAATAAAAATCGATGTCTTTTTCTTGTGTACAGAAATTTGTGTGCCTTGATTATTTTTTTCATAAACATTATATTTAAATTTGCTATTTGTTTTCGTTTAATGACTAGTTCAGTTGTCTTAACAGTAACAATAAGAAATCATAATTAAACAACTTTTACATTTTAAAAGTTTCTCAAAAGCTTCCATTTTTTTTAATGAATAAGAAGGTTAAATTTAGATTAAAATTATAAATCTGAAGAGTAAATATGGATCTTAAGTGGCAAACTACTTATAATTCTTTTTTTGTTTCCCATTCTGTTCCCGCAAGAAATTGTTATTTTCTGCTCAAAAATTTCCTGAATTCAAAATCTCATTCCTCCATGGGCCGGCCTATAAAGCACATAGCAAACTTTGCTCAAGAGCAACTTATTTTAAATATTTTTGTATAGAAAATGAAATTAGCAATTAATTATATGAATTGTAGAAAGTAAAGCACAAACAATAATTAAAACACAAAAACACATTTACCAAAGATTCACTATTTCAATACCAGATGTCATCTTCCTCCATTTTCATCATATTTATTAAGGACATATTTTAGAAATGAACTAATAATTGCTATACATTTTATCCAAGGGAAAATTAAGTGAATATTAATTTATACTAGGATGTACAAACTATTCAATTCATTGGGTTGGCCGTTGGTTCACTTGTAAATTTCTATACATGCAAACATTTCGCTATTAGTGAAGTGTAAGGTGTTTTGATTAGTAATACCAAATCCTACAAAAGAACAATGAAATTATAGTTCGGAAAGCTTAAACTACAGATTTAGAAATAAATAAAAGGATCTGTTAAAATGTCAACTTTCTCTAAAAAATTTCTACATATTCATTACTACTACCACCATACTAATACAAACCATAAATGGCTGGCCTGTGCTGGGTGTAGGGTCCAGGAGGATATGCCTGTTGTTCCTTGGCAAAGTCAGGGTGGCGTCTAGGTTGGGGTGCTGGCGGGGGCATAGACTTGCTCTGGGGACCCCCAGGGTACATCTGCCCTGCTGGGCTGCTAGGAGAGCTACCCGCCTGCTGAGATGCATATACTTGTTGCTATAACACACATGCACACATAGTTTAAGACAGATTTGAGAATAAACAATTAAGGGGTGTGAAATTCAACTACTTTTTTTTCTTTCAACTGCATCAGTTTTATCATTAGGCCTTCATGATTTGGTTTAAAGTTATTTGAGGGTTATCTACAAAATTACAATATTTATAGTAGTGCTTGGATAAAACAAATTAAGTTATATAATAACCGTTGATGAATTTATATATCATATCAGAAACAATCATGAAATATTCACACATTAATTAAGATTTGATTACATGAAATGAACCCAAGAAATGATTTGTTACAGTTTTCACAAATAAAAACTAAAAACGCTTTATACTTTGTAGCTATCGAATGGACCACTAAAGTTGGTTTACGTGTAGTTAATTCTTTTGATGAGAAAGTCAATTTTTTTCCGATTCAAAGAAAAGCTGAGTAAAATTATGTGAAAATGTTTATCATATTTTGACCTAATAGAGATTTTTGTTGTGAACATATGTTTTGTTTTTGGGTTTCGTTTATAAAGGTGCATTACATTTATCACAATTCCTCCTTAAGAGTTAGGATGACACAAACATCTGAGACACAATAATAACTAACCCAATGAAAGTCACATAGACAGAGTTCCTCTTATTTGCGAACACCATAATATGGTTGTTCCTTTATTTTTTTCTATTCTCCTTTTCTATATAATATTTAGTCCTCAAATCCACCATCCACCAATAGCACATAAACAACACTGTATTGATGGTTTGTGAGGGATTACAACATTTATTGTAATAAATTTGGTATTTTATTTAAAAACTAGTGTCATTTGAACATGAATCTAAAAAAAATACTCCTAACTGAAAGGAAATGTGTTTGGCTAGATTGTCAATAAAGAACAATCGAAACTAAAATACACATCTTCACTTAAAATTAATTTTCGATCTTTAAAAAAAAAGTTTGGCATGTTGCAGAAAATATATTTATATACACCAGACATAAAGTACAATAAAATCCAAATAATGTTATTTAAAATAAAAAAAATTTATATGCTTTTTTTCCCCCAAAAAATATTTGGTCACTCATAGTGATAATAAATAATAAACAAAAACTAATATTTAACTCACCTTTTTTCAAGTTTTGGTTAATTTTACTTTTTAAAAAGTGAACAAGGAACATGCAAGATAAATTTGAATACAAAATTATTAATTCAAAAAACATTTTAAGTAGAATAGTATACAAAAAAATAATGAAAGGGTGTGATTGTTAATTAAAAGTACAGGGTTTCCAAGCAAATTAAAATTTTTGTACTAGGCGCAGGCTTTGCTGTAAGTGAAATTGACAATAGGATATAAGTCAAAATGTACAGGTTGGAAACGTTAGAAATCTTGCAGATCTATACAGAAGAAGTGAGCTGAATCCAATCAAATGTCAAAGTGTTCCACTGTCGATGGCATTAAGTTAGTGTATTAAATGTAACAACGTACTTGGTAAGGCGATTTGGCATGGGAATGGGGAGCCACTAGCTGGCGAGCAAGCTGCGAACTCGGATAACTAACAGACTGTGGCATCTACAAACATCAACAAGCAAGCACTACAGTTAAATAGCAATACAAATACTAACAAATATACTACCAAACATACAAGCTATTGCATTAATATTTGGGCAAATATTTCATGCATATGCCACACATTACAGTAACTACAATCAAGACCATCATTCTAGAATATGTTAATACTTTTGATTGTCTTGCGGAAAAAGGAAGCAAAAGTTTTTTTTACATTATTAATTGTTAAAAAACAAACTACAATAGCTTACTACAAGTTGGCTAAATATGCATAAATGTCAATTCAGCAGGCTAAAAAATACTTAAAAGTTTCAACCAAGCTTTAAAGAAGTAAATTTAGAAAATTTTCCTAAATAAAATATAAGTAAAAAATATGATTTTAATAACAATTTATAAATTTTTTATCTATCTAACAAAATCCATATTAAATCCTTTAATAAATTTTCAACATCAAAATCCAAAGGAACCAATACCATGTATTTGGCTTTTCATTATCCAATAATTTTAAGAGAATCCTCACTAGGATTTGAGTTTTTAATATGAGTGTGCAAAGTCCACTTTTTCGATCCAAAACAAATCTGAATAGTTTTATTTCAAAATGTTTTAATTTATTTTGGCCTGAGCTGATAAAGCAAGTTACTATCGCATGATGTCATTCAATAACTAAACATTTTTGTCAAGTGACCATTAATTGGTGAAGCTTCAACAGATGTCTAAGCTGAAGTTTTCAAAACTCCACGCAATTAAAATTATGTCTAAATAATTTAGGTGGATGTAGATTGAATTTTTTTAAATAAACTTTGATGAAAAAAAATTAAGATCAAATCATGTTTGAAAAACTGTTTGAACCCCGTTCAACTCTCTTTTTTTTTTTACCAAGCCTTGAAAAATTGCAATACCATACATTTTCAAATGTATTTAGAAAATTATGGATTTGATTAATTTTATTCAATTGTAAGATTTTATTGCATAGCAAACAGTACTTCAACATTTTCTTTTGTCTGATCCCAGATATATAGAGTTTAGTTTATCTGAATTGGTATGACAATTTTTTCAAAAAAAAATTAAAATTCTAAAAATTTAGATTTAGGTTTATGATCCCTAATATTTTTATTCAAACTCAACTCAAAGTGAAAAATGCTTTGTTGTACACCCGTTCAAATTACTGTCGTAAGAAAATTAATGGCAATTTTAGTTTAATTTGTTGACTAAATTTACTTCAATTCATGCAAAACTATGGTTTATTAAAATTAGTTGAGAGATAGAAGCTCAAAATGCAACAGTTATTAAAGATTCATTAGTTAAATATATTTGGGAATAATAGAACAAGAATCATGCTAACAATATGTGAAGCACATTATTATAATCAGTAAACTTAGGCACATCCTTTGATAAGGAGAATCCTGTATGTTAGGAAGTTTAAATTTAAATGTTTCTATTAATTTTTTTTTTTAGTATCACATCTTACTACCTGACCAGGTCATATGCTCTTCATTCATTAAAAAGTATATTAAGCTAAAACCTATTATAACATTGTCAAATTTATCAGAATTAGATATTCAGAATATTCATCTTGGTAATGAAAATAGGAAAGAGCTTGAGCAGGGGTTCTTAAACTGGTGTCCATGGATGATAGTTAACATTAAAAATAAAACAGATCCACAAATAAAGCACTAAAATGTTTTTCTAAACATTCACTTTAATGGTAAGTGTTCATTTCATTGTCAAAAATTTAAGTAATATATGGTCACAATAATTTATCATAATTGACAGTTCAAAAACTTATTTTACAAATACTGTAGCCTTTGTTTGATGCAATCTCAGGAAACAAAGCAAAAGACCATGTAGTCTGATACTAAGAAAAAAAATTGGTATAAATCACATTTACATCAACAACATTTGCTATAATATTATTACTACTACTATTACTATTATTACTATTATCATTACTATCATCATCATAATTATTATTATTATTATTATTATTATTATTATTAGATTTGTCGAATTTGACTTTTATCATAAAAGGAAAGCTAAACTCAGAGAGTTATTTAAGGATGTCCCATATCAATAATTTATCATGTAGAGGTTCTGCCTATATTATTTAAACTTACAATATTCTGATATTTTTTTGCATAATGTTACTGCTTACTATTTAGTTATTTGTTTTTAATGTTACTTTTTATGCTTATTATTATTAACTACTTTTTATCTCGTAGCTATTCATCAATATATAACATTATTTAGCCATTTTTTGTCTATCATTTTTTCTTGTGTAAATATATGTATTATAAGGTATGTACGTGTGTACTTTTCAGTACTGGCCTGTTATAGGTCTTACGACTGTTGGCCAGCACTATAATAAAGGAAATTGAAATTGAAATTGAATTGAAATTATTATTATTAGCACCGCGTCTTACTACCCGTTCGGGTTATACACACTTACGCTAATGTGTAATGGTAGGGTGATTGTGAGATGAAATAGAGGACCTACAGTTTAATGTGGAATCCGAACCACATTGGAGGCCTGGCATTCCCCACATTCACAAGATGTCTTGTCAGATGTGAAGGAAGGGTTTGGTAATCAGATAAATCTGTGCCGGGACCGAGGATTGAACCCCGGCCGCCAGCATAGAAGTCTGACACCTTACCCTTTGACCGCCTGTCACCAACATTTACTATAATTCACATTTAAAGAGTAAAGTAGTAAATTTTGTGAGAATATATTTGGTTCCTACCCATAATAAAATGTCTAAATTTAAAAGCATGCAGTTTTAAAGCATATATAAAATAACACTTAGCTAGGATCGAGGGAGATAGCATTAGTAATAGTTAATTATGCTAAAATGCTTAAGTTAGGAGTGCAAGGAACATGATTTAATAGCAGGGTTTTTGCA
Organism: Timema poppense; assembly: GCA_902141375.1. Lineage (NCBI taxonomy): Eukaryota > Metazoa > Arthropoda > Insecta > Phasmatodea > Timematidae > Timema > Timema poppense. The sequence goes on along the minus strand of CABFOV010000822.1, from coordinate 89,229 downwards.
GTTTTTATAGCAAAACATTTATATTGGCCAAAATAAATAGAAATATACAGTTTAATTTTCTTCACATGGTGACCTCAAAAGTTCTTGAATATCTATCATGAGCATAATGGCATTATATGACAAACTTTTTCAATGAAGAGAAAAAGTTGTCATTAAATTCTAGGACCCCTTGACAACATATTCAAGAACTGTTAAAGTCACCAAGCAAAGAAAATTAAGCTATGTTTTAATAAAAGAGTATTTTATTAATTTTAGCCAAAAATATGTTTTGCTATACACACTTTAAAAATACTGCCCGTAGCTAGTGTTCCCTAAACTCCCACCTTAAATACTAGCAGCAGATTAAATAAAACATCAAAAGTAGCAAGCTAGCAAACACTTGGTATTAGAAATACTTCCATGTTGATGTTAACATATATACATATTTTTTAAATCAACTTGTTCAAAGGTTTTATTTAGGATGGCAAAATCTAAAGGAGTACATTTAAAAATAACTTTGTCATGGATCTTTAAAGCATGCCAATGATATTTTAACCCAGTTTGTTTCCATACATGATACTCTTTCAATAATAGCAAATTCAATACAGAGATATGGAAAATAAACTGAATAACTTAGTCGAGTGAGTTTTACCACTTTAAGTAATAGATCATAAACACATTTTATAAATTATATGTTTCACATTCATTACACCAAAGAAAATAATGGCACCGAATGGCTGAAGTTAATAAGGCCTAACAATTACAAGAAAAATGTAGGTCTCAAAGTTCACAATTAAACTTAACTCAACATTCACTCTATTTCTAAAGTAACCACCTTCTATATGTACAACGCTCTAAACCATACAGCCTTATTACTGGTGCTAAACATATGTTTCGAGGAACAATGCCAAAATAATCTATGTTAACAACTGTGCAAAACTTTCACAACCTGAGTATGCCCTACATAAATAGAGCTTTATCCAATCAAGAGCGCATCAAGAAACATTATTTCAATGACATAACACTCACCACCAAGTATCATGAGGTAGAAACATTTTGATACAAACCAGAAAAACCAGTAGCACTTTTTGCATGATCATCAACATCATCTGTTTTCAGTCTGTGACCAGGTTAGTTTAATAAAATGCCCCCTTCTTCCTTTATCCTTCAACCATTTTACCTTCTTTAATTTCTTCCAATCTTCTCCTCTCACTGAACATTTGCTGTTATTTGCTCCTCCCATTTCTTTCTTGGCCTCCCTTGTGGTCTTTCTCCTACATACTTATCTCCATAATTTTCTTTGTCGTTCTATTCTATTTCATGTACTCTCTGTCCCCTCACTCTTTCCGGATAACTTGATTCCTCCTCGTGACAACTAACATGCTCCTCACAAACTTCATCCCCATGGCCTCGACTTTCCTAGTTTCTTACATTCAATATCCATGTTTCTGCTGCATGGGTGACAATGGGTCCAAAGTACAACCTGTAAAACATTTCCTTATACTCTAAGGGCACTTCTATTCTCAATAGCAGGTCTCTTACACACCTTTAGATAAACTCTCCCTGATATCCTCTTCTCATTAAATCTTCTCTACTTCCACCTTTCTCTTCAATCTTGCTTCCAAGATATTTTAATTTCTGTACTTTTCTCAACTTTATTCCATCCAACCATATAGCTTTACTAGGCCTTACCCACTTCCTTGTCATTACCATCACTTCATATTTTGCCATGCTAAATTTCATTCCACACGCTTTTCACTTCCTCATTCCATTCTTGTAGTTGTTCCTGTACTTCCTCTTCCTTCTCCCCCCCATACTATCAAGTAATCAGCAAACATGGCTTTCATTATATCCTCCCTGAGTTTTATTGCCACTTTTTTCATGATAATTTTCATTACCATTGCAAATAGTAATGGTGAAAGGGCACTTCCATGCTTCACTCCATTTTATACTTGGAACCACACCGTCCTACCACTCTGGGTCTTTAACATGACTCATGTTATCCTCATACATGCTTTTAACTCGCAATACAGCTCCTCTTTTCACTTCCACCTCCTCCACTACTTTCCAAACTTTATTTCTATCCAATCTATCATATGCCTTCTCTACAATCATAAATACGATTACTAAGTCTTTCATTACCTTCTGTCCATCAGCAGTCGTATGGCAAATATTAAGTCTATTGTATACCTCTGTTCTCTAAATCCATGCTGTTCCTCTCTCTACCTTACTTTCATTTTATTTATTAATTTCTTTTCCTGTATTATCTCATAATTTGTACACCTCTTCCTGTCTCCTTTCTTTAAAATAGGTATTTTAACTCTCCTTTTACAGTCTCCTGGTACCTTGTTTCCACTCCAAACCACTCCTTAGCATCCTGTATGCCTGTATGACCATTGTATACCTACTTCCCCTGCTGCTCTTATTATTTCTAGAGGCAGTTTGTCCCCACCTGGGTGCTTTTCCTTGTTTCATTCTCTTTAATGGTTCCTCCACCTCTTTCCTCCTGTTCTGCTTTTTATTCCTATTCCTCTGTTTGACTCTCATACCTTTCCTCTTCTGGATTAAACATTTTCTCAAAATATTTCATGCATAGTTCTTTTTCTTCCTCTCCTGTCTTCAATGCTCTTCCTTATTCATCTAACATTCTAACTTCTTGTCTTTTCTTTCTCCTGTTTCCTACTTGGCTATATAACACCTTATTACTTATTTCCACATCCCGTTTCAGCATTTGTTCATTTTACATCCAACCCTTCCTGGCTTCCTGTACAACTCACTTCTCTCTCATTTTCTTTTTCTTATATTCTTCCTCCGTTTCCTAATTTCTATTCTTAAAACTATTTCTGAATTTTTTTATTCTTCTCTTCCACTGCTATTCTGTCGTTCCCTTGGGGTGTTTCCTTCCACTTCCTCTTATTAGTTGTCCTCTCACATACCTGTCTGCAGTTCCCACCAAATTGTTCTCAAACCTTTCCCATTCAACATCTACATTTTGCACCTTGTCTTTCTTAGGTAGGGAGAGCTCTCTCTACTCTTAATTCTTTAGCCTCCACACCCTTATTCCTCTTTATTGTCTTACTATATTTCCCCTATATTTCCACCCCTATATGTCTGCCACCAAAAACCTGTGGTCACCATTTAAGGACCCCTAGACATTAACAGTCTGCCTTTTCATTTGTCCACCCATTAAAAAGTAAAGCTCTTAATACCAATTGTGTGACCTTGTTACAATATATAAACATAAAGAGGTTGTCTCACTCACCATCCTGACCCCAGTTGACCTGACTCAGCAACAAACTATAACTCTACAACACATTGCAGCACTGTCTAACATTGGACTGAAGCGGTCCGAGATTCATTTTAAGACACCAGGGCCGAGCCACGATCACAGAAAAAAGAAGAGTGATATGCACAAACCCACTGCGCTCTACCAACTCGTAGAACTGTTCTTTTGTGCTTATCTGGAGATATGGAGAATGTTACAGTATGTTCTCGAAGCATGGTTACCCCTTCCCCTCTCTCCCTCCTGTTGTTCCCACACCTCAAGAGCATGTGGCATACTTTTAGGGTATATAATGTTGGTGTGTCTGTGTTGTAGGCATATATTACTTACTGGCTACAAGGTGAGCGACATTGCCAGAGGCTGTTATTTCCGAATGGAGATTTAAAAAAAAAAGGGGGTTGCAGGGGGAGGGGTTACCAGAGAGAAGCTGCGCTAATCTGCTCTTTTCTTTTGTAACCCCCTTTATCTCCATTAAGAAATAACAGTAAGGGATAGAAACAAAGAGTTATTTTATTCAGACATCATATTACATACTACTCAATGACAGAGTGAGACAACATATAGCGTTTGGCATTGGATATATATATTAAGAGGCAAACATTCATTTAACTGGCATGAACTAGATGGATGAGGCTTAGAAATAAGCCAGAGCCAAAACGGCATTATATTCTGATAGACAAGTTGTGAAAGGTAATTTCAGACGTAATAAAATATTCTTTCCCATAAATGACAACTCAAAAATACATTAAGCAAAACAATCTATACTAAATTTACCTTCAAACTAATCTCAAATAGTCCTGCCATAGCAACAAATTTATTATCAAATAGAGCTCCAGATAAAATGATCAGTAGGAAAGCGGCTCAGCAAATACACACATAAAGGCCCAAACACAGACTCCGTATCCGTAGGTCCGTGCTCCGTAAGATATCGATGCTACAATATTAGATTGTACTGGCCACAGAGTCCTTATCCGTAAGTCCTTACTCCGTAGAAGTTGCCCAACTTTAACTTTCTACGGACTCGTTTATATGGACTACCAATCACAGCCGAGTAAATATGCGCATGCGCCTTGAAATAAAGAAAGAATAGCAGTGATAGAATTTGCCGCTAAGGAAACATATACAAAATGAAAAGATGGCTACACGCGGACCTATTTCAGAAACATTTTTCTAAAAATCTAAACACCCGGGGAAGAGCGGCTTCTAGGAAAGTGTTTTCTGAGAAATACCCAAGTTCTCAGAAATATTAGCTTTGCTTTTGTAGGTTCAACACCCCTATTTGGTTTATTCTCTATTTACTAGCGTCATTTAATTTTTTGTAATTGATAAATTATGGATACTGGTGATTTTCCATCCAAAATATTAGTAGGCCTACATCTGTTTAGCATTTTCAGGCTATTGCAAACACTTATTATTTTAAGTTTGATAGTTAGAATAAAGTTATAAATATATTTCTTGTGATCTTAACCCATATTTTAATATAAATACTGGAAGTTTTCTCAGCAAAGTTGTTTTTGGTTTCTTTTTCTTTGATCAGCTGACTCCTGACTGCTCGAAGCATGCTCTGTGTTGTAGACTATTTTCTTTCGAATTTTTTGATTGGATGAAGTCTCTTACTATCTCATTGGTTGAAATGGTCACGTGATTACGGATACGGAGACTGTAATCGCGAGTAAAATTTCTTATGGACCAGGAGCACGGAGTATGGACCATGGATCTACGGATACGGAGTCTGTGTCTGGGGCTTTAGAGTTAAGTTACCATAACTGACAGTTCCCATAGGTTAAACAATAACAGTATAGTCTCATAAGACAAAGTTCATAATGTTGAAAATTATGCCATTTATAAGAGCGCAAAAATTACCTAAGTCCATATAGTGGCAACGATTAATAAATATTAAGTATTACTAGTCCAGAACAATAATTTTGAATAGAATATAACATTTTAAGCCAAAAGGGAATTTCGAATAACCTAACGTTTAAAACAGCCTCTGGCAATGTCACTCACCTTGTAGCCAGTATGTAATATATGCCTACAACACAAGACACACCAACATTATATACCCTAAAAGTATGCCACATGCTCTCGAGGCGTGGGAACAACAAGAGGGAGAGAGGGAAAGGGGGAACCATGCTTCACAAACATACTGTAACATGTTCCACATCTCCAAATACGTGCAAAAGAACAATTCTACGAGTTGGCCGAGCGCAGTGAGTTTGCTCATATCAATCTTCTTTTTTTCTGTGGGCCCGGCTCAGCTCTGGTGTCAGGAAATGAACCTTGGACCGCTTCAATCCAATATTAGACAGTGCCACGATGTGTTGAGTTATAGTTGTTGCTGAGTCGGATCAACTGGGGCTAGGATGATGAGTGAGACAACCTCTTAATGTTTATATGTTGTAACAAGGTTACAATTAAATCTAGTAATCTTATGGCTTTATCTATCCTTCTTGTACCAGCTGTTAATCACTTTAATTTTATTTCTTGCACATAACTCCAAGAACCTTTTACCCTTCCCATTTTTTTCTCCAAACCTTCCTTCCCCAACACATCCTCAAACCCTACTCTCTTTTTTCTTCCTTTTGCATTCAGATCCCCCATTACTATCTGATACGTTTCCCATTTGCATTTTTGGCTCTTCCTCGAACTTGTCTTTTTCTTCTGCTGGGCACCCCACATGTGGGACACATACTTGCATCACCTCCACCTTTTTTCCTATGTCATGTATTGCTATCTTTATTATTATTTCATTCATCCCTACCACCTCCGCCTGAAGCCCTTCTCTCACTAAAAAGCCTACTCAGTTTCTCCTCCCTTCATCATATCCCATTCAATGCAAAATGAAGCCATTCCTTACTTCCTCCATGCCACTCCCCCCCTCTCCACTTGGTAATGCTCAGGCCCAGGACATCCACTCTTCTCTCGTCCATCATATCTACAATCTCCTCCACTATTCCACTGTGTTCTAATGTTCAGAGTCCATATTTGTAGCTGCCGGCAATTTACTTTGTTTTCTCAAGTATGGGTTTGTTTCAGCCAAAGGCTTACTAAGCCTGTCATAGCCTACACCTGAATATCAGGGCTGCCGCTTTATGCCTAAACACTTAATTTACATTTTGACTAATGCTATAATACTATATTACTCCCTTTTGCATTTTTTGCTTTTCCCTTTTAGGAAAATGTGTTGTGTGTTTCTCCCTCCTTCCTGATAGAATCAATAGAATAAACCTAGGGTAGGACATTGGGCAATAACAATCAATTTTCTTCCAGAGGCAGCCATTATCTCTTTGTCCAATGGCAGCAGTGTAAAATGTGAACTACTTTTTTATTTTCATTGTAAAGGACATATTTTGTTTGTTCCTTTTATGTGTTTTAATCCACCTTAGCTGTACCTTCTTCCAAATATAATGTTATACTACTAGAGTAATATAAGCCCTTCAAAACAGTTGCAGTGCTTCCCAGCTTCAACAGTGGAAACTTATCACCAATTGGTACATAACCAAATACAGACACCCCCTTGGTAGCAACCTAAGACAAATAATCTCTTTCTTTATCTTTTGCTTCCAAGAAGGCCTACTATATGAGTTTTGTGGTGCTTTGAGAACTACATTTTTCTGGTGAATGTAGGCCCTGCCTTTACATCCTCCTTTCAATGTTTACACTAAGTGTTGGCAAGACATATTTTGACACAAGTTTGAAGCCCCCTCCCCCCAATTGTTACCTGGTCCTGACGGTAGTAGTTGTCTTGGGGTGGGTAACCGGGTTGTTGAGGTGTTCCGGGGGGCCCAGATGAAGGGGCAGTAGGAGGTGGATAACCCGCCCTGTTGACCGCATACCCTGGAGGCTGGTACCTGTTGTAAGGGTCTTGGCCAGGAGGTCCTTGTGGCATACTTCCTGTTGGCTGAGACCCACCACTTCCCCCAGTGCTTTGGTTGTAGCCCCTAGCACAAAAATGTAGCTTATTGTAATCACAACAAAATAGCTGAAAATATGTTGTTTTAATTAACTTAAATTGATACAAATAGTACTATGAAACCAAAAGTGGATTCCAAATTAAGGATGGGATTTTCAAATCCTAGATCCAAAAGAATCCTTAAGGATATTCAAGATTCGCAAGGGAAAATAAATGTATTTCTTATTCTTTCGAATTTAGAGTTAAAATTTGTTTTTGAGCTTTATACGGCTTATAAGTGCTCAAGCAGAACATATTTATAGGAAAAACTTAAATCAGAGACCAGATCATTAACTTACCAATAATTGAATGTGTAGTAAAAAAAAAGTTTACATTTATTTAGTAGTTTTATTTTCTAGTGTCTCTTAACATAATTCAATAATTTAATTTGTTGATGTCCTCAAACTAGAGATATGTGTTTGTTAACAAATATGTAAAAATGTATGATACAGTAATGTGGATGAAGGACTGTATCTTAGTTTAAGAGAGCCATAATATTACACACTTGACTAATGTTATTTTTTATTTTCATTGGGGTAAACCCATTTGGGTTATATGCTTATGTACTGTACTAACTACGTTAATGGGCCAGGGATGAGGAAGGATGAATTAAGAAGGGGTGTACCCAAATTTGCATGGAAGGAGTGAGAAATTATTAAGGAAAAATCACCCTCAGTACATTCAACCAGTTGTGTCTTAGACCATGTGGCCATCTAAGAGGGTTGTTACAATTAAAAATCGGTTTTATTTTGTAAAGTTGAACATTTCTGAATCTCAATCAAAGCAAACATCACACATGCAATTGATGGAGGGAGTTAGGGAGGTTAAGAAATACCAGTCATGGCATCGATAAATAGGAGTTAAAGAAAGTAACTCTACCTATATAGTGATACTAAAAACTAAGGGACTACCAGGAAATGTTCAAAATACTTGAGAGTTAAAAGAGTACTTAAAAACAACTAGTCAGCTATAATCAAGTTTTATTTATAAAATCAAATAGAATAAGGTTATGAGAGTTAAGAAATTAACCAATAGTTGGCTGGACAACAAATGTTAAACCCTAACGTGGAAATAAGATCCAGGTAACCATACCGGGATTTAATCTTGGCCTCCTGTAATAAATTCAAGTCAGCTGCTGCTGAGCTGTAGTTTTTGGTAAAAGTGATGTTTAATCATTTATTAAACGTTGTTTTGTATAGAGAAAATATAGTAAATCTGTTTACCCTGAAAGATGAGTGTATTACCTCTATGGATTACAATATAATCTTGATTATAGGCTTTTCTGTAGTGTAACCTGTAAAGGTAAACTCACTATATTTCATGGTAAATCGAGTGAACATGGGGGTAGTGATGTGGGGGGCAGGGGGATGGGGAAGCTTTCTACAACAAAGCAATTAAACAATTTTTTTTCATCATTTGTTTATTTTTTATTAATAAATATTGTAGATCTATAGTCATTTCCTGCTAATATTTTTACCTCTCAGTGGCTTCCCCAGTGGAATAAGGAGGACATATAGGTCTGTAGTTAGGGGTGTTGGCCGGGTGGTACTGTTGCCCATACTGCTCCTGGTATTGAGAATACCCACTCTGACTCTGGTAGCCAGGTTGCATTCCTGAAAGGAACAATGTACATACATACTTATTTGTTTCGCTATATCATACATTAAAAGACAAGTCAGATGAAGGAAGTAATTTTATATGATATTTTGAGGGCAAATAGCTGTTTTTAACAGTGTAGTATAAGGTTAATTTCTAAAATAACAGAACAAATAAATTGTGGGTAAATGTTGTTACAGTAGTGACAAAAGCATTTAAAGAATGTTATTTTAAACTGAATTTGGAATATTAAATATACTCCAGAAAATCAACCACTTTATTTATTTATGTCTGAAAGAGGTAATTCAAAACTTAATTAATAGTAGCTTATATCACAAATTAATAGTACATAAAGCCTGCTTCGATTGCACCATGTTTTAAGGAATCACTCATGTTAGACTAAGGGCCAGTTTCATAGTCAGATTTAGTACGCCTCAAGTGAGGCGCTATACTAAATACAAGACGACACCTACCTAAACTCGAATGGAATGGGCCAGTTTCCTATGCGAGAACGGCCCATTCCATTCAAGTTTAGGTAGGTGTCGTCATGGATTGGTGTGTGAATCCCAGTCGAGGGGGGTTTATTAAAAACAGATTTCCACTATCCCACCACACAAATGTGGGTCCAGTTCCTCAAAACTCAACCTTCCTCATCCCCAGCTCATTAACATAATTAGTACATGTGTATAATCTGAATATGTAGTTTAGTAAGATGTGATGCTAAAAAAAGTACATAAAAAACCTTCTAGTGACTTTTTTTTCTCTTTGCTGTTAATTTGTACCATAAGTCGAATTTAATAATATTTTTCTTAGTTTGAGAAAGAGTGAAAACTATTAAAAAAATATAGACCAAGAAAAATTATTTCCAAAATCAAAATAACATTTAAGCTTAGAAAGTTATTTTGGTCAAAATCTATTAGTTATTCAAAAATAATATATTACATTATGATATAAAGATAACTTATCATAAATACCAAATCTTAAATTACAAGTGCATGAAAAAATCTACTAAACGTCTTAAAGCAATTAACATGGGAATATCATAATTTATTGATGGCTTAAAACAAATATTTTAACCAGAAATTAATATTTGATGATACAATTAAAAATAATCTCAGTGTGAGTAGCAACATTTAATTAAATAAATTGTCAATTTTGATGTTTATTTGATGAGGGAAAGTATTATTAAATAAGTGCCAACATCATTACAGCTATTATGAATCTAATCTTTTTAACAGTCAATTAAATTTAAAATTATGCTTACTTCGCGTTTAAGAACAACGAATTATTTAAAAATATGATGTATCAAAAACTTAGCTTAGAACACTTACACACTTAACACCAAGAATTTTGAGTATAAGAAAAAATAATTACACAGATAGTTTGTTTTAGTCCCTGACCGATATTAAACCTAGGCTCCTTAAACTCAAGTCTGTCAGCTTCTCTGACCTCCCTCCCGCAACATCCCGTTGAAAAGTTAATTACTAATAATTTTGAACATGCAATACTTACCGAGAGGATTGACGTTATATATTTATATGTATTATTTTTTTAAATATGTGTAATCAAAACTGAATTCATAAACATAACAAAGCAACAAAATAATTATATAAAAATTTATACTGCTAGTCATCCAAATATCTAAAAATGACTGGTCACACAACAAGCAAGAACGCCTCTGGCTTTCTTCCCTTACAAAGAGACACTTCAGAATCGTACAAAGGTCTTAGCTTTACATATCAATATAACACAAAATGAGGTTATAATCAAAAGCTTCTTATTTATTCCTGTCGCAGCTAAGAGTTCATTTCACCGTATGGTGGGCATAATATTACAGCTTCAAACATAACATGTGCATAGATACAAAGTATTATGCTTTCTGAAGGACAATATATTAACCTACATACCGTGCAAATGTAGTGTAGTAATTGTGTTTATTACACTTTCTCAGTAAAATTGTTTAAAGGTTTTAAGAGCAATTTGACTTGTAATATATGTGTTATGTGATTTAAAAAAAACAAAAAAAAACACAGCCTATGTAACAACTGGTGCATCAGTTTACTCCTAATTTAAAGTAGACAAATAGGAAATAATAAATCCATAATTTGAAATCTGCAAATCATAAAACAATTTTGATATGGGAACTGAAGTTTTAGAACAATTTATAATTGAACTAATATTTTAATATTTCCACCTTGAACCTTAAACATGTTATTCACAAAAATACTTTATATATTATTTGCCAACCCTTATAAATCCTACAAATTGAATATTATTTAGTGTATGATACCAATGCTGACGTTGTATTAACATTAATAAAGTGACAATTTTGAACAGTACAAAATATATATTTTTTTAATTATAGAGAAATTTGAAAATGTGTGGATGAATTTGGGGGTGGGGGTGGGGAGCGAGCATAAGCTAGGAGAGTGCATTAGCAATCTTTCCCACAACATGAGGTCATGATTAGTTTTAATCATTGTGCTTCTAGCACATATAGATTATGTGATTGTCAAAGTTTCCCCACATTTGACGTACATTAGGCCATCCTATAAGAGAGGAGCTGCCAACATTCTAGAAAATATTAGTCTATTATATTATCCCAACAAACATTACACATTTATAAAATTGCCAAAATTACCAAAATAGACAAAATGAGCCCTATCATTGATCCTAGTTAATGTTATTAAATATTAGTAGACCTATTTAATGTCAGTGTTTATGCAGTATTTATTGAAATATTTTTTTTGGCCAAAATAGATAAAATAGTGCTCCAGTAAAAAACTACAGTTGCCGAATATCTGTCATGAACATAGCAACATTAGATGAGAAACTTTCTAAATGAAGAGAAAAAGTTGTCATTAAATTCCAGGACACCATTAACAGATATTCAAAACATGTTGAGGTCAACATGTGAAGAAAATTAAATTCTTTGTTTGTACTGGAGCAATATTTTACTTATTTTGTCCAAAAAATATATTGTTTTCAGCTTTAAAGAAAAAAAAAGCTTTACAAATTATTTAAATATGCCATGAATATAGCTCACATTAAAACAGACGATAAAGACTTTAAATAGTAGAAAGTACCAGGACAGCAACAAACTTTCAAATATTAATGTTTATATTTACTTATTTTGGTAAAAATGATAAAATAATCAAAAATACTTTAATATTGTTAAACTAGTTATACCAAGATCACGATCAACTTAATGGAAAAACTTGGGCAAAACAAAGACAACGAATTTGGACAGTTTGAAAACCCACCGTTCAGTAAAATAAAACCCAAGCCTTTAGAGCATATTAAGCTGAAAGTACTTGCAACAGAGGCATACTGGATATACAAGGAGTGTAACAAGAGGCTTCGACGTTTTATAGTTGGTGAGACATATACAAACTATTCCACAGAAGTTGTCTGAATGTTCAACAAACATGGCAGCGCTAGACTCATTTGATATTTTAAAAAATCAAAATCCATAATTCAGTATTTCAGATGTACAGTTTATAATATTAGCAGAATCTCTGATATTTTATGATTTTTTCAAAATAATTACAAGTGTCGGTAGATTGAGTTGGATGGGAACAGGCCCATCTTCAACTATTAGAAACTCAAATTACATAGAATAGCAAATTATTATTATTATTGCGTCTTACTACCCGTTCAGGTTATATGCACTTAAGCTAATGTGTAATGGGAGGGTGATTTAAAGACGAAATGGAGGACCTACAGTTTAACATGGAATCAGAACCACAATGGAGGCCTGGCATTCCACACATTCACAAGTTGTGATTAATACACGTCTTGTCAGAGGTGAAGGAAGGGTTTGGCAATCAGATAAATCTGTGCCAGGACTGAGAATTGAACCCAGGACTCCCAGCACAGAAGTCTGACACCTTACTCCGAGACCGTCAGGTCACCCTGTAATAGCAAAGAAAAATGAAATTACACATTTTATAATTTTAAAAATTAGGCTACCTAATATGTGCGAGAACCACTTTTTCAGTTCAAGACAATATCGAGACGAGATTTTTTTTAATAGTATTAATTATTGCAATTATTGAAAATCGATTTTTCTTAACGAAACTTCTAATGAAATATATTCATTTTTAACAAACTAGGCTTATAGCTTGCCAATTTGGGCTTCTTTATGAGAAAAAAAAATTCTCAATTAAACCTTATTAATTTTAACACTATTTGATAATAAATATAAGTTTTCACTTGGCTTAGTTAGGAAATTTATGAGGGCAGTTATTTGCATATTCCTATAATTTTCTTGGAGGGGAAATAAAGCTGTCATTTCCATGCTAATTAAGGCATTTAAAAGAGCCCTTTCTCGCTCGCTCATAGAAATTATATATAAGATATGCATATTTTACTCTTGATTATAATATGTTCATGTAAAAAATAAATTGTTTGCTAAGCAGGAGAAGTATGCACATTTTCAGTAGGCTGACTTATATTTGTTTATCCTGAGTAGTTAAGGTACATAGAAATTGAGGAATTGGCCTGATTTGGTGAAAATTATAGGTTTCTCAAGTTTTGCTAATATTTTTCTTATTTTTTCCTAAGTGTTGGCCACTATGCATACACAAAATCCATTGCTAGAAATAAAACCTATTAACAAACCACAGTGAAAAACTATATTAAAGGTTATATTTAAATTTATATTTAAGTGAAAGTGTATTCAAGATTAAGTGAAATGGTTTAATTACTGTGGAAATAATGTGTCAAATGTCTGCTATGCAAAATTTATCAATTACATTCAGGAGCGTTACGAAGTCTCGTCTTTGATAGTTTGTGAACGTAGCTAACACCAAAGTCTAAAAAACTGAAGTACTGTTACACTATGATCATCCAAATTTTTAGTATAACAAATTGAAATGCAGGAATCTCTGTTATTAGAGGGCCAAGTGAAGCAACATTTCTTTCTTTCTTAAATAATGAAATAGAAAAAAGGCTCATAGTTTACACACTCAAACTAGGTTTTTAATGAGTTACAAAGCAAATGCTTAATCTATTCTGCAAATAAAAGGGTTTAAAAAAAATTAATATTGTTATAGTGTGTGTTTATATTTTTAAATATTTAATGGAATTTTAAGCATACTCAAAACCAAGTAGTAGAGCATTTAAAACATATGTTATTCATAGATATATAAAAATTACACACATTAAATACTTCAGTTAATATTTAGTAGTCATCCAAAAGCAAACAAAAGACGAAGAGCAAATGCTTGCTAAATAGAGGATGAAGCCAAGTGCAGGTAAAGAGAATTGCTGAACAACAAATAGAAACACAAAATC